>CAUZXS010000488.1:5000-97500 GCA_963585895.1 Sepioteuthis lessoniana
AACATTGCAAATTATTCAATGCCAAATCCTGTTTAGATTTACACATTAAATAAACAAGGTGTGTGAACATTTTTCTAACAACATTTTTGAACAAAACTGAGCCCATTTTTCTTCACAGTTAAATGATTTCAAGTATTCCTTGTTATACGAATCATTCTATTTTCTCATTTGTTTGTACAGTTAAAAGATTTCTAGAGTTTCTGCATACTAGTGGTCGCATATATTGGTCCTGATCGAGCCCAAACCTCTGAAATTTGTAGCATCATAAGGGATTTGGAATATAAGGTTTAACATTTATTTTTTTGTATCCAATTTTAATTTCTTTGGGAATTTTGTGGGTGTTAAAAGTCATTATATATGTATTTGTATCTATTGTTTCTCAGGGTTTTTTTTTATTTGTATTCTTCAGATTTCCATGACATTTTCGTCTTGTAAGTTGGTTTTGATTTCCTCTAATGTACATTAGGAAAGTTCCTGGCTTTTTACAACTCCTTTATATGTATTCAGGGAACTGTTGGGATAGGTTTTTATTTTTATGTTGTCAAAGTGTTTTCATTTTAATATTTTGTCAGCTTGGTTTTTATTGAAGATTTCTATTAGTAGTGTTCCATTTTGAAGTTTTTTAACTGTTTTTGGTTTTAAGCTTTTTGATAAATATTTTTTCAATCTTGAATGGAGACAATTTACTTAGTGGAATTTCTACAGCTGATTCCATCATGATGAAAGACAGAAAATAATTTGGTTTTTCTTCTGTCTCACTGTCAGAACTTTTCTATAGTCTTTTTTCATTAGCTTGGGTTTTGTTTGTGTTATCATATAATTAGAAGTGAGTTTCATAGAACATATTCCCCAACAACCTCAGAGCCCCATGAGAAACCCATTCACCTAGCAACATCAGGGCAACATGTTCAGTATACTCATGCTGATGTTAGACAATTTTATTTTATCCCAGGGTTTTTGTTCCCAAGATAACTATTTGCCCAGGTACAGAAAGGGCTACAAGTCTTTTCCACAGAGGGCACCTCTGGTGGTGTAATGGTTAGCAAGCTAAACTAGCAAACCTACACGAGTGAATTCGAGTCTCATTGGGTGCCCCATTCATTTGGCCTTGTGCTACATCGAAACAAAGAGCTTTGTAAATTACTACAAGTCTTTCAACAGCATGATTGACCCTACAGTTATCATCCTCATTTGGATTTTTACACAAATCCAAAAGAGGGCTGACATGACCAGCCGATTGATCAGATTGGGCTTCTTTGACCACCCGTCTAGCTCAGTAAGGGCCAAAGTGGAGTGTTGTGAGTAATGTGACCTTTTTAGTTGCCGAGTCACAGACTGCTCAGTGACCAGGATCCCATCCTCAAGCATTAGGGGCTGCTACCCACGACCAACAGGTGGCCTCATTGGGGGGGTTAACCCTCTGCAGAGGTGCAGTCGGCGTATTCTACAGCCCTAGCCAACTGGACAGACAGGGGCCAAGGTATGAAACTTCAGTGAAAACTCAGTTGCTTTAGATCAAAACTTTCTTGGTTATATAATATCCCAAACAACCATACAAATTCTCGTGATCACACCTCCAGCCTGCCACCTACACAATACAAGCAATCACTCTTCTTTCTAACATGCCACCCACACAATTTATGCAGTATTTTTGCAAAGAACACCTGTGTCCTGTTTACTTTAGGTACCAGGTGCATTTCTTGTTATTTTTGTTCCCAGGGTTCAACTTCTGCCACTGCATTGACAGATGCAAAAGTTAATATCCAATGGTTGTACTTACCTATATTATATACAAAATGGCTGCTGATGTCCATAAAATAATTCATGTTAAAATCTTACCCAGGGAGCTGGGGCTGTAGAATACACTGACTGCACCTCTGCAGAGGAGTAAAATCCCTCCCAACCAGTGTCCTGTATATGATACTAAACAATCTTATGGTGAGATTCCTGTGATGCTGGAGCTTTGGGGAATGCGGAGCACCCCTTCACTGCCATCAACCCCAGGTCCACTCTGGCCTGGAGTGGTACCACCTGATAAGGCCCTATGTATGGATCAAATAGAACTAAACTGTGTACTTACGCTAAACTGAATTGCTTGAAATAGAACTGTTTTGACATTGAAACTATACTTATGCTAAACTGAATTGTTTGAAATAGAACTGTTTAACTGAATAGCTTGAAATAGGAACGTTTTTGACAATTAAACTGCATACATATTGTCACGTTGTCTCCCACTGAGAGAGGAGAGATAAAGAATGTCCCCTACCCCACCATGTTTGAATTAGCAGGTCACCCAAAAGAATGACCGTTAAGACATGATAGTAATGTGGGTCAAGCTATCTGTACTCAGTAACCCGACTCGGGTGACATATAGTCGCCCTAACGAATCGCCTGACAGGGGAAGGAAGAAGGTAGAAGCTAAATGATTGGCTAGGACCCTAAAACGGAAGTGGCACCTTCTTTCCATCAGCGGAAATAGGAAATAAGAAAATTAGTCTTGGATCAGACATCGTCATGACCAGATGGGGTGAAGCGCATGTCAAGACTCCAGGAAAAGAAAGACGGAAATATCTTGGACAAGAAGGAAAAGGAACCCTACCTTCAAGCCAGACCCCCAAAAATAAAATAAATGCCGTCAACCCAAGAATAAAGAAAAAAAAAAAAGAGAAAGAAAAATGCTCTCCAAAGGAAAGTCGTCTAAAGATAAGTAGACTTTAAAACTGTTTCTCCCTATACCCAATTATATATCCTCTCTCTCTCAAGTTGAAGAAAGACTAAAGACGAAAGAAAAGAAAAGAAAGACATTTATGTTTCTGTACGATCGGTTTACAATATAGCTGACCCTTTGAAGATGTGTATCTATGTGTAGTAAAAAGACTGATATATTTTAATGTTCCCACGTGCTCGAGTCGTTCTTTGTGTCGTCTGCTACCAAGCTGTTATTTCATGTTTCTTAATCAGCTTCTATTCGCCTTATGTTATGCTTGCTTAAAACTGTCCTTTAAAATTTTTATATGGGAAACCGGAGTTGTCGACTACTATAATTAATATTATTACATATAAACCTAGAGGTCCATATCTTCCATTGTTCTAGGGGTAGGAAGACCAGTGGCCTTGGTGGGTGTGTGAATAGTGTGAAAATTGGAAACCCCTTGCCAACGGCGGCCAGTCTAGCCATAAATTAACCCCCACATAATATGCCAGTTCCTATATGCCCAAGAAAGGACTCTAAACAAGGACTTATTCTACAAGGGATCAAGTGCCAGTTTGCCCCGTCTTCACATGTGCGAAAATAAAGTCCCGTTTTGGGATTCTAGTTAATTTGCCGTCACAATATGCTAAACTGAATTTTTTGAAATTGAACTGATTATTTGTTTAAAAATGGATTTGGCATTAAATAACTTACAAAGGTTGATATGCCATAAAACACAAACAAACATGTTAAAATCTTTCATTTGTTTATACTTAATGAGTATCTGATTTACAAAATCTAATATCACTACTATTTTTATCCTGGAAAAAAAATTTTTTAAAAACCCAAGTAGACAACATCAATGTGATATATTTGTTTTTCTTCTTGCTTGACATTTTATTGAGCATTCCCAACCTTCTAGATTTATTTAATTCAGCATTAAATAACCCATGAAGGTTGATGATATGTCATTAAACAAAGAAATCAAAATGTTGGAAATCTTGAGGGGTACTCCACATTCCTCTAAGCCCCAGCATTACTGGAACCTCACCATTAAATTGTTTAATGTCATATCCAGGACACTCATTGTCGGGGAGGGTCTTACTCTCTGCAGAGATGCAGTTGGTGTATTTTACAGCCCCAGGGGACCAGAGGAATAAGGGGATTCATATCTTTCCCAAAGGTCCAAAAGTAAATGTAATAGCATGAGTGGTGTTTGGACATGATGTTACAATCCAGCACTTTAGCCTCAACATCAAAGAGCCTCCTCTTTCAGCAACATTTTATTAGCATAAGTAGTTTCATTTTAAGCACTAAAAAAGAAACAATTTTGTTGGAATGTAGTTTAAAATCTTTCCAGGGATAACTTGAACAATCCTTGTAAAAATTAGTTGGTTGGTTGGTTGGTTTATTGGGCTTTATGGCATATCAACCTTTGTTGGTTATTTAATGCCAAATCCATTTTTATGTAAATAATCTGTTCTTTTTAAAACAATTAAGTTTAGCATAAGTACACAGTTTAATGATCAAAAACATTTCTATTTCAAACTATTAAAGCAGTTATATGTAAAAATTCAGTTAAGTGTAAATACAGTTTTAATGTCGAAAAAACAGTTCTATTTGAAATAATTCAGTTAAGCATAAGCACGCAGTTTAAATGTAAGTACGGTTTAATAGTCAAAAACATTTCTATTTCAAACAATTCAGTTCAACATTAGTATGCTGTTAGTTCTATTTAACCCATAAATAGGACCCTTATCAGGTGCTACCACTCTGGGCCAGAATGGACCTGGGAGCGATGGCAATGAAGGGGAACTCCGCATTCCCCAAAGCTCCAGCACTGCTGGAACCTCACCATCAGATTGTTTAGTGTCATATCCAGGACACTCGTTGGGGGGGGGTCTTACCCCTCTGCAGAGAAGCAGTCGGTGTATTCTACAGCCCCAGCCGACTGGGAAAAAAAAAAAAAAAAAATTAGTTGAAATTGAGCCAAAAATAATGGCACATTAATGTACAGGTAAATAAACATTTTATTAATTGTAATAAAATGACGTCTTTTTTTTTTTAATTTTAGGCAAATGCTGCTCAATTATGTCTTATTCTCAAAATACTATGAGTAATGATATAATGGTTAAATAATAGATTGACCGAATCTTTTATTTGACATGTAATGTAGAATTTGAATAAATGTTAAATAGCTGAAAAGATATTATGAGTCAATTCAATTTCACTGACAGGTAGTGACCTTTAAGGGCAGCTGAAAGCGTGGATGTCATTGGAGGATTGTAAAGTCAGGTGACTAAAATCCTAGAAGTTAGATTTCAACTTCAAATTAATTAGCCCAGAAAGGTTGAAGGCTCTACACTTATCTCTCTCTGTGGTCCAAAGAGTGCTCCAGACTTTTGTACAGAGTCAATTATGTTATTGAAAATAATGTGCACACAGAAATTGTCTTGGCTATTTATCTCAGTAAAGAACATGGGATAACATAGAACAAGGAAGGAGAGAAGAACAATCAACACCTGAGACAAGAATCACCAGATGGCAATACAACATAACAAATGACAGAGAAAATATAGTAAAATGAGCTAAATCAATTTAACTGAAAATTGTTATGTTTTAGATTTGAGCCATGGCAATATTTCTTAGTTGTCTAAATTTCTGAGACGAAGCTTGATGATTTTTATCATTAAGGGTTTTCGGGCTACTGTATTCATCTTCATTGTTATTTCCACAACATTTCGGCCAATGTGTCCTCCGGCCTTCTTCAGCTGTTTGTTGAACTCAGGAACCTACACAGAACTTCGAACTACTTGACTAGGATTACTATTATAATGTATGATTTTTTTTTTACCTGAGCTCATATTCAAATTTTTTATCAAACCTTTTTAATTACTGGTTCCCATATTATATTCATCTCTATACTTGGTCTACTCAGCAGGTCATGGTAGCCGAACATGTGCTGATTCCTTAAGGCGTCTAATCCTCCAATGTTCACCCCTATCAATTATTTCAACTTTATTCCATTTTCCTTCCATATATGGTCTGCCATACCAGACTTTTCAATCTCAATTCATACTAATGCCTTCCGATGTTCTTCTAGCCTTACTTTTAGTGGGCGACCTGTCTCGCCTTTGTATATTTTACCACAACTGCAAGGGATGAAGTAAACACAGTTCTTGATCATGTTGAATTCCGTTGGTGGCTTGACCCAGAAGAGATATCTCTGGAGATATATTTTTTTTTTATATTCTAAGGATTTTATTTTTTATTTTTTTTCAAAAAAAAAAAAAAAAAAAAAATAATGATGCAATTTTTTAAAAAAGGCAATCATTTCCAACCCACAATCCCAGGCAAAATAATAGAAAATGCATTACCCTGAGGAATGGCAAGAGAAACTTTTTTTCAAACAGCCAATCAACCTCCTGTGGCTTGTTCTCGTGGCCAACAGTCATAGAACCAACCTGGTGGAGTAGGGAGACTGTTTGAGGGTTGGGGGACAGTGGACATTTCAACTGCACATAGGTTAAAAAAAGAAATCTGTCTGAAAGTGACTGCTACCTGGCCAGTTTACAGTTCTCAGCCTGACTAGCGGTGACTGGATCCATCAGGAGTTTTAATCAAGTTTCTTCCAGAAAAAGTGTTGCCACAAAAAGCATCCAAAATAGGAGACTTGCTGCCTTGAAATGGAAAAAAAATCTCAATCCAATCCTATCTATGCTATCTAATACTAGTAATTCTATTCAACATAATGTAGTCATTTGCACACAGTTAAATGTATTGCTATGTAATACTAATAATTCAATTTAACAGTCATTTGTTTGTACACATTTAAATGGTTTCTCGTATAATAAATGATTAAAGTTCTATTTGACTCATAAATGAGACTCTAATAGGTCAGAGTGGACTTGGGAGTAATGACAAAAAAGGAGTACGCTACGACTAGAGCCTCACCATCAGATGGTTTAGTGTCATATCCTAGACACTTGGTGGCAGGGTGTCTAACCCCTCTGCAGAGATACAGTCAGTATATTCTACAGTTCCAGCCAACTAGGCTATCTCTAGAGATTTAAAAAAGAAATATTATATATATATGTTAAAGACTTTAGTAAAATCAAAAATTGGATATACCACTGTAATATCTAATGGGTTATCAACCTTTGTGGGTCATTTAATGCCAAAGCCATCTTTGTAGAAGAACAGTTGCAGAACTATTCCACCTATAAATGTGGGGAATAAGAGGGCTCAAAGGTATCAGTCCGAAAGCCACGTTATATAGAAACATACATATAAATTAAACAAATTAGGCTACATTTTACTCACTGAATGCTCGAGATGTCAAGTCAATCATATTCTGAGTCTTTGACTGAACTTAAGTTTCAATCTTATGAAGATGTATTATAAAGGATTTAGTCTTTTTGTACAAAATGCTAAACAACATAGTATCACTCACTTTTTCTTATATCTCTAGTAGATCCAATCTAGAGACCAACTACCCACTTCATCTCTTTCTTTCTCATTTTAATAAAAGTATTACATTTCTTTTCAGTTAAAATAATTCTGATCTGGAACACTCTTCCCTCTCTAAATCTTATCTGGTTTTAAGAAAAGAGTTGTCCAGATTCCTGAAAAAAATGATCCTAGCCAATCAGCCAGCCTTAGCATTCCGTGCTCAACATCAATTTTAGAATTTTTTTGGGGGGGTTGGTTGGGTTTTATGGCATATAAACTATTGGAGGTCATTTAATGCCAAATTCTCTTTATGCATATATATATTAAATACATATATGATTTGTAAACACATTTTGTAGATAACATTCTTAAATAAGCCTGAGATTTTTTTTTGCACACAGTTAAATGGTTTCAAGTATTGCAATATAACAGTGACAATTTGACATCAGTCATTTGTTTGCGTTCAGTTTGTTCTATTTGACCCATAGATAGAACCCTTTCAGGTGCTACCACTCCGGGTCAGAGTAGACCTGGGACCAATGGCAATGAAGGGGTACTCCACATTCCCCAAATTTCCCAGTCTGATCATCAGATTGTTTAGTGTCATATCCAGGACACTCATTGGTGGTGGTGGTGGGAGGTCTTATCCCTCTGCAGTGATGCAGTCTGTGTCTTCTATAGACTAGGCTATTCTTTTTTTGAAATTTGCATTTTACAATAACATACGAACATGTGCTTTAGAGATATAACAATCTGAATATTTTTATTCTTTTTACTTTTCTAAATTTTTATTACATAAGTTATGTTAAAAAACATCAAGACTGAAGCTGCGGAAAAAAATCCCACACACACCAAGAAATGAACAAGGAATGAAATATATAGTCCTCTTGACACTTAACACACTAATTCCTGTGAGATTTCCATTGGTCAAAGCATCTGTGAAACTGCTCTTTTCATATGATACAAAACTGTAGTGTGATGTTTTTTTCAATCTCTTTTCCATTCTCAAACCTTTCCATTAAGATGAATCTTCAATCTAGAAACCAAAATAAAAACTTAAATGAACAAGATCCAGTAAATATGGAGGGTGCTGAACTCACACAATCCAGTGGCTAGGGACCACCTTCAGATATCAATCTCTGAGAAACTCCACACACACAATATGCACATGTGGAGCTGGTTTTACTCACATCAAGTGAAAGTTGTCTTACACACACTAGATTTTTAAACATCATCACTTTATTATATAAATTGCTCATCAGCACTCACATTTCCATTTAAGTTTTAAAATTGAAAATCCTGAAGATTAAGTCTCAGTCATTTTGGATTACAGCTCGTTTACATTTTCTTTTACTGAGAATAATAACAACAACAACAATATATATTTACATTTTTCTTTTTTAAATAGAGGAATTATATTGTGAATTGAATTATCACAACCAGAATGCAAAGCTGAAACTCTACCACTGAGCCAACAGTCCCCATTGCACACAAGTGATGCCAAACAAACTAGTCATGGTAATTGCGTGGCCAATTAACCTGAATGTGTCTCGCAAGTTACATCCGTACTCTTTACAGAGGACAAGGTCACTTTCAGAGCTACGTCTTACCAGGAGGATTTGAAATATGTATCCGCATAATTATTATAACCTCAAGGGCAAGGATATAGATAAACATTTTTTTTTTTTTAAGTTTTGGCTCTACATTCTGTGGTCACTGGTTTGATTTCCAGTGGGGGAGATCATGGTATACACTGCTGATGAGACCTAATAAGGTCGAAACAGCTGTCCAGCATTTCTGTATGTTGCGCACAAGTGTTCACCCAATTTTCTGGTCATGGTAATTCAATTCACAACAATATACATCTTAACTATCATTTAACTTTAGAATTCATGCAAACAGAATATAGATATTTACTACTTTCCCTTAGCCTAGGTCATAGGTAATGACCTCTAAGTAAAGTAAAAGTAAAGTTGGCTAACTTAGTTGAGGGTGACCTGAAGGCTCCTTTTTCAATAGCTACTACATCGAAGTGTAGGGGAGGGCGCTACTCCTTTTCCTGGATTGCTCCACTTTACCTTTGATCCTAACCTTATAATGCTTAGTGCTAAGCAAGGCAGCATCAAGTACCATTTTTTGAGTCTTTGGTATGACTTGACCTGGGATTGAACCCAGGTCTACCATTATGCCAATGGGCCGTAATGACCTGTAAAGGATTATATTAAACAGAAAGATGACAATTAATAATAATAATAGGACGAGTCAAAAGTTTTGCAATATTTTTGTATGTGCAAGTTTTCAGCATGTATATACTATGACCAGAGCAGTTGTGGTTGTTCATAGTGTGCATTGCTTTACTGTATGTGTGATTTGAAAGCAGCACAGATTACTGCCCAACATAGCCTAATTTGGGAACTTATAATTTACAAGTTTAAAGTAGGCCATGACATCACAGAAGGAACCAAAAACTATTTGTTGTGTGAAAGGTGAAGGTGCAACTGATCACAGTACGATGACCAGAAGCTTCAAAACATTTTACTCAGGTTGCAAGAACTTTGATGATCAGGCAAGATCAAGTAGACTTAAAATCAGATTCCAAGGCTGTGCTCCAAGCCATAGAAGCAAATCCAGTGAGTAGAACTAAGAGAGTATCAGGCAAGCTCAGTGTCTCACGGTCTAGGAGTTCATCATCTTGACAACCTCAACAAAAGCATTCAGAGCTACCAAACTGTACCTCACATAAAACGAAAATATTGCAACACTTTTGGCTCACCCTAGCAATAATAATAATAATAAAAGAAATAGAAATAAATTACAAAAAAAAAATCTAATTTTGAAAGTTATGGCAGATGTTACAATGCTTAAAGTTAGTTTGTGGCAAACTGGTGTAGAAATCAACTTTTGGTTAATATGAAATAATTTTGTCATTTTATTTATTGTTTTTTTATTGAGTTTCAAAAACTTCTGAACAACTAATGTTGACAATATTAAGAGGGAAGAAAAACAAGGAAAGGTTGGTGGGTTTGTTTTACAGTGAATCAATGCTTTCCAGGTCATTTAATGCCAAATTAAGTCATTTTCATAAGTTTCAAACAATTCAGTTTAGTAAAAGTATAATTTTTTGTTTACACACAGTTAAATGTTAAAACAGTTTTATTTCAAACAATTCAGTTTAGAATAATTATAGTTTTTGTTTAAAAATAGTTCAATGTCAAAACAGTTCTATTTCAAACAATTCAGTTTAGCATAAGTACAGTTTAGTTTTATTTGACTCAAAGATAAGACCCTTGGCTCACTGAAAAGTTCAAAATCTGAATAAGGCTGTTTGCATTTCTCTTTGCTTTGGTTTCTTTGTCTAATGGCATATCAACCTTTCTTTGTGTGGGTTATTTAATACTAAAGCCATCCTTGTAGGAGAACAGTAGTGGTACTATCTAACATATAGCGGGCAGGACAAGGGGGTTCAATACCTTCCCTCAGGGTTTTAGTCTGTAGGTGAACATAATGGTGCGACTGGAGTTTGAAAGATTTTATTACAATGTCACAGTCCTGTATGTTCGCCACTGCACCATAAAAACCTTTCCACTTTTTGGTTTCGTTTTATTTAGCTTCTTTGTTTAATGGCATATCAACCTTATTGGGTTATTCAATGCCAAAATCATCCTAGTAGAACAGCATTGATACTTTTTAATTCATAGCTGGTGAGGATAAAGCAGTTCATGCCTTTTCCAAGTTATTAGTTTGGTTTGGTTGTATTTTATAACATATCAACTCTTGTGGGTTATTTAATGGTAAATCCTGTATATTAGGTATACATGATTTTTAAACGAATAGTTTGTAGGCAACATTTTGAAAGAGCCAGAACTTCTTTGTCCACAGTTAAATTGAAATATTGCAATTCAACACTATATTTCAAGTCAACATTATTCATTTGTTTGCACACAGTTATATAGTTTCAAGTATTCCGATCAAATTCCAATAATTCAATTTAATATCAATCATCTGTTTGCACATAGTTAAACAGTTTTAAGTATAGTAAATGATTAAATAGTTTTATTCAACCCATAGATGGAACCCTAACAGGTATTACCTCTCCAGGTCAAAGTGGACCTGAGCATAATGGTAATAAAGAGGTACTCCATATTTCCCAAAACTCCAGGACTGGAGCCTCACTAACAGTGTTACATCCAGGACACTGATTGGAGAAAGGATTTTACTCTTCTGCAGTTGGCATATTCTACAACCCCAGCCAACTGGGCTACTTAATGTATCGATCTGAAAGTGAATATAATGGTGCTACTGGAGTTTGAACTCACTCACTTTGAGATCGTAGTCCAGCACTTTAGCCATTATGCCATGGGGACTCTCTAATATTTCACTTTGATAAAGAAAGACAAATAAGAAGTGGTAGAAAATATTTGTGTATTTATTTCTTTTTTGCATATAACTCATGTTTGTTAAACATTCTGATAAAAAAAAACATGAAAGGACTACAATGATTGGAAGGGATAAGGAAGAAAAGATACAGACAGAGTATAAGAAAAGAATAGAGGCATGAGATAATGGATAATCTTAGTTATCAACACTTGCAGAGTTTTCAGAAATCCAATTAGTTTTATTATTTTATAACTAGTGTAATGTACAAATAGGAATTAAACAAAAACAAGGTAGAAAATTTGTCTCTCTGTGGTTTGTTTGGGTTTTATGACATATCAACCCTTGTAGGTTATTTAATGCCAAATCCTCTTTATATATATTGTATATGCTAAACTGAATTGTTTGAAATATAACTTTTTTTTACATTTAACTGTGAGTAAACAAAAAACTGTACTTATGTTAAACTAAATTGTTTGAAGTAGAACCGTTTATGTATAAAAATGGATTTGGGATTAAATAACTTACAATGGTTTATATGCCATAAAACCAAACCATTCCATTTGACCCATAGATAGGATTCTATCAGGTGCTACCACTCCAGGTCTGAGTGGACCTGGGAGCAATGGCAATGAAGTGGTACTCCATCAGATGGCTTAGTGTCATATCCAGGACACCCATTAGGTGGAGGTCTTAACCCACTGCAGAGATGCAACTGGTGTATTCTAGAGCTTAAGCTGACTGAGCTCTCTCCAGTTTGTGAACCACAGGCACCTGATACATACAGGCCAATCATGAGACATTAATCAGGCGATCCCAGATATAAAGGTACACAGAACCCAATTCTAACTCTTTCTCTCTTGTCTAGTACCTCATAAGAGAGGGCATCTTTTCTTATGCAATTTTTTTGTTTTATCTCTGGCTTTCACTCCCTAAAACAATATGTTAGGGAATTAAATGAAATGGGGTTTACTGCTTCTCTTGTGAAACAAAAATGGACTTTTACATATCACAACAGGCATGGCATGAATATTTTTACAGTTTATAAAATAGCTAACAGTAGTGACCATATTCTCAGACATATTCCTTCATAGTCCACATGGCTTAGTTGTTACTGCCTTATTCTTGTTTGGTTTTATGGCATATCAATCATTGTAGGTTATTAAATGCCAAATCCATTTATATACATATAAACAGTTCTATTTCAAATAATTCAGTTTAGTATAACTACACTGTTTAGTTCTATTTAACCCATATATAGTACCAGAATGGGCCTGGGAATGATGGCAATAAAAGGGTACTCCACATTCCCCAAAGCTCCAGCATAACTGGAGCCTCACCATCAGATTGTTTAGTGTCATATCCAGGACGCTCGTTGGGAGAGTCTTAACCTTCTGCAGAAATGCAGTTGGTGTAATCTGCAGCTCCAACCGACTGAGCCACATTCTTGTTTGGGGAGGAGTCTCTGTAGCATAATAGCTAAAATGCTGAACTGTGGCCTCAAAGTAAGCAAGTTCAAACTCCAGTCACACTATTACATTGACTTTCAGATTGATAGCCTTGTGAAAGGTAAAATCTCCCTTATTCCCTCAGCAATAGGTTAAATAGCATCCTTCTACAAGGATGGCTTTTCCTGTAAATAACCCATGAAGGTTGATATGTCATTAAAGATATCAAACCAAACGATTCTTATTATGGAATGGTAATGTGTATTAGAATTTAAACAGACATATTCTTGGCTCAAGTGTTTTCTTTTTTAGGCTTCTTGTGTTTTACCAATATTTTTTTGTATTACAGGAATTGTGTAAAAAAATTTGGTGCCTAGTGCCTCCTTTAAAAAGAACATATGTTCTTAAAAAAGATACATTTAAAGAACTGGTTTGGGGATAAACTGTAGCATCCTCAATCATTCACCAGTTTTAATACATCATATTGCTTTTTGCAATACTCTTTTGTTGCTCTAGAAAATGATAGGAAATTGAAAACACAGCAGCAGCTACAAAGGAAAGTCGACTTTCCATTCTGTACTTTAGGAACCTATTTTTCACAGACATCACCTAAACAATTTTAGCCAAAGAAGCTTTGATAATTAAGTAGGGCATAAATCTGTAATCATTCAGCCATACCTATCCTTTACAATTCCTTAGTAGCTACATACATATACCTGTTTCAATTTAAAGAATATTTACAAATAAGTCCAGAAACCAAATATCCCAACTGACAATTACAAAATAAACAGTTTTTTTCCTACCTTCTGAGTCTGTAAGAACATCCATTCGTCCTGAAAACATGGCTCGAAGCATTGTGTCATGTTTAGTGAGAGTTTCAATGGTGGTGTAGTATAATCTACCACCCACATTAAGTTTGACGTACTTTGAAGAAATGGTCTTTTTGGTTTCGGTTTTTGGTTCCCCAGACATGGAGATGGTCTTCTGATGAACTAGTGAAAAACAAATCAATAAAAACAAATAAATACAGAAATAAAAAATTCATTAAAAAAAAAAAAAAAA
This sequence comes from Sepioteuthis lessoniana, assembly GCA_963585895.1. NCBI lineage: Eukaryota > Metazoa > Mollusca > Cephalopoda > Myopsida > Loliginidae > Sepioteuthis > Sepioteuthis lessoniana. The sequence goes on from CAUZXS010000488.1 coordinate 19,029, forward strand.
AAAAAAAAAAAAAAAAAAAAAATCAGAAAAGTTAGTCAAATCATCACAATCTTTTAATTGAATTCTCAAGTTTTGCCACTGTACATCATAATTTCTAAATTAGGAAGAAAGGGGTTGTCAGTGGTCAGGAATTAATACAAGTATTACTCATAAGTTGTTAAGTTGGGCAACCTGAAGGCTCCCTTTTCAAAAGCTACAACACCAAGGTGTAGGGGAGGGTGCTACTTCTTTCCCTGGACTGCTTCACTTTACCCTTGATCTGTACCTTATAATGTTGAGTGTTAAGCAAGGAAGCCTCAAGTATCATTTTTTGCGTCTTTGGTATAACTCGACCCAGGATTGAACCCCAGTCTCCTTGACTATTAAAAGAACACCTTAATTTGAACAATAGCATTCCGAGATAAATCTATAGTTTTATATTTCAAAATTTTGTAATAATAACACATCTACCGAATATAAATAAATATAAACCGACAATAAAAAAATTAACAAAAATTGGAGGCTTGATCTTGTGAAATAAATTCACTTTTGTAGGTAAATATGTGTTATCCTAGTTTTGATTTCTTTGTTTAATAACATATCAACCTTTGTGTGTTATTTAATGCCAAAGTCATCCTTGTAGAAGAACAGTAGAGGTATTATTAAGGTTTCTTTGTTTAATGGCATCTCAACATTTGTGGGTTATTTAATGCCAAAATCATTCTTGTAGAAGAACAGTAGAGGTACCATTTAACCCATAGCTGAGGGATAAGGGAATGGGGTCATACCTTTCCCAAGGGTATTAAATCCGAAAGTTAACATCATAGTGTGACTCGAGATTGAACTCACTGATGTCGCAGTCTTTGAGAAAAATCTAATTAACTTTTGAGGTGCGGGTCTGTCTTTGTACTGAACATCATTTTTTAATTATTTGAGTTCTTAATATTATGGACTAATTATGAAATGATAATAAGAATTGTTCATTCCTTTGTGAATAAAAGCATCAATATAATCATGGACCACTGCGACAACTGACAATCGGAGAACAATACATTTGTGCATCACCTACTGTGTGTGTGTGTGTGTGTATATATATATATATATATATATATACACACACACAACATTTTTTCACTCAATACTTTCATACTATAGATGATTCTTTTCCTTAATTTTTTTTATTTCTGTTTTAGACATTCCATTATAGTCAATGTCTTTGATAAAAAGAGATATGCCTGAACCCTTGCCAACCCTCCCCTTCGTTTCCTCTTTCTTATTCTCTAAAAAGAACCGTCCCCACCTCATATTTCCATATTTCTCACTGAAATTAACCCACCTCAATCTGGTCAAATCTCTGATGAAACCAGATACACTTGGTGCCACCTAGCTCCCACCATCTACCCAGAGAGTCACAGTCAAAACTAAATAACCCCTACCTCCATCACTCAAACCTATATCTATTTCCCTCCCTGTTCTTCCCTTATCTGTCTCTTGTCTTTAGACCCTTTCCCTCACTTTATTCCTTTTTACATTATTTCATCTATTTCCTCAATAGCTAAAATGTTGAAAAATGCAAAAAATGTTTAGTCTGAAGAAGTTCTTCTGTGAATAAAGAACAAAATATTACCACTAAACCCTTGTAAGCATTTGGTTTATCCACTTTCCCACTTATTTTTATCATCTTGACAGATTCACCAAAATCTACCATTTCTCTCTCTCTCTCTCTCTATATATATATATATATATATATATATATATATATATATATATATATATAGAGAGAGAGAGAGAGAGAGAGCCAAGGCCCACAGATTAATTTGTACCAGGGCACTCGGCATATATACCAGGAAACCAAACAATGACAAGCATAGATTCACATTGCACTAGGCCTTCAGGTCTAGTGAATCTATAACCAGCAAGGTCATTAGGCTTTGTGCTGGGAGACTTAGCAAAGGCTAGTATAGTTTACATTGTACCTAGCAATCCTATGAACTGCATTGACCAACAACACATGAGCCAAGACTCGTGTGTGACCTTCCCCTCCCCTAAATCCCCACTATAAACGAGACCTTGTGAAAGGCAGATATATATATATATATATATATATATATATATATATTATGAAAAAAGACATACAAAGTTGATAATGATGACTAGCCTTCAACAATCAACATAGGATGTTTATTTCATGATTGAAGGTTTATGAATGCCAAGGAACTGGCTTCACATATGAATATTTTAAGAACTTTAGTTTAATGACTATATCATCCAATTCTGCATGTGTTGATAAATAATTCTAATTTTTTTTTCCTCAAAGTTGTCATTAAGTAGGAAGATCAGTCTATGAAATGCAATGAATTTGTAAATAATTTTTTCAACATTTCTAATCTAATATTTTTTAGCAGTTTAATTTGTTATTAATTGGAATAAGGGTCTCCATAGCCAACAATCTTCATGAGTTTCTAGAATTGATATGATAAAATCTTTTCCATATTCTTCATAAAGAATTTAGCATCTCTTTTAAAATTATGGCCTGGGTAAAGTTCATTTGGCCCAATAGCTAAAGTGTTAGATCGCAATATCATCATAGGTAAGTTTGAGCTCCAATCACACTAATACTTTCCTTTTCAGACTAATACTCTAGAGAAAGGCATGAACTCCCTTATTCCCCAAAGTATGGGTTAAATAGTACCACTACTGTTCTACAAGGATGGCCTTGGTATTAAATAACCCATAAAAGGTTGATATGCGGTTAAACAACAAAAAAAACAACTTATGGCTGGTAAAGAGTCATAATGAATTTCTTCAAGCAGGATATTTTCCTACTTGGAGAAATTTATTATGACTCTTTACCTTCTTCAGATAGTTTATTAATTAAAACTATGTAGATAGACATTTTACACTGTATAATGTTTGTTCTCTATAATTAATGTTTCACTACTGAATTAGGTGCATTGACAAAGGAGATTATATTGAAAAATAAATCTTTATGTAAAATAACTGCTTTGATTCTAATTAATTCATTCATTAGAACTAAAAGTGTACTGCAAATCAACCAATATATATATATAATCAACCCATTAGCATAGTGGTTACAGTGTTCACTAATGGTCCGAGGAGACCAGGGCTCAATCCCAGGTCAAGTCATATCAAAGACTCAAAAAAATGGTACTTGATGTCTCCTTGCTTAACACTCAGCCATTACAAGATATAAATCAAGAGTAAGGTGAAGCATTCCAGGGAAACAAGTAGCGCCCTCCCCTACACCTTGATGTAGTAATTATTGAAAAAGGAGCTTTCCGCTCGCCTTCAACTATAGATGGCCAACTTTACTATAATATATATATATATATATATATATATATATATACACACACACACACATACAGACAGACATACACAACCACAAAGGGAGGTAATTAAGTTTTGGTAAAATTTTTACTCTCCATAAAAATACTCCCTACATTTCTCCTTATTTACATTTTTCATCAGACAATCTAGTCTTACAACTGAATAAGAAATGCCATTTGGATGATGACAGGGTTTTATACAGGTCATGTTATTAATGATCTTTGGTCCACATTTAGTCTATTTGAAGCCGTGTATAGATATATTCAAATAATTATTATAGAATAAATTCATTACGTTTTTAATCTGATTATGTTTCTTTTACTTTAATATGTATAAAAAAATGTCTATGTTCATATTCAAAGTAATGTTTTCATTGGTACAAATGTAACAGTCTGGTCAAAGTGTCACCCCACGGCAATTTTGAAAAGTAATGGCGAATTTTCTCAGATACAGACACTACACTTTGATCATCCATGAATAAACCAGTTTGAAATAATAGTAACTACGCTAGTTAATAGTTACTGTCCCATAATAGTTGTTACATTTGCATATAAATTTCATACACTGAATGTAACAAATATTATGAGACTGAGGTAGTAATAAGTTGGATTAAGATTAGTAAAACTTTAAGCTTGAGTTAAGGTCCATTACACTGAAAAGGTCAAATGGGTGCTTAAAATTGAAGTAGGCTAGGGCACTTCCTCACCAATATAATGTCGTCCGTGATGAAAGGGTGGGACCAATAATCTATATCATAGGATAATGTGGCACATTTTCAGCAGGAAAAAAATAAATTAAGAAAAATTGATTTATTTTACTCTGTAAGCTGAATTTCGGATAATATTTATTTCATTTTAAAAAGAAAATTCGGTTTGTAATCATGGCGTTTTTTGTTTTGCTTTAGTTTTTTTTTTTTTAAGTAATCGTACGTTTTAAAAAGCGAGGTTAAGATATGGATGATCAAAAGTATCATTTTTTTGTTTCGTTTTATTTTTTATTATTTTTTTCTTTGATAAAATAGTTAAGTATAAATTCTGTACAATTATTTTTTAATGATCTTTTCATGAAAAAACACGCAGCTAAAAACTTTTTTAAATTTTGACACATACACAGAAGTATTTTGAGGTCAAAATAATAAAAAAAGAAGGTAAGATTCACACAACATAGAAAACAAAACTAAAGTTAACAAGTCTTCACACACGGAGGTAACTATTTTTTTTAAATACTTATATCTATTTTTCTTGAATTAATGCTTCAAATTATTATAAAATAAATACTTAATTAAGGAAACTTTTGGTTAAGAATAATCTGCTTTTGTGTTTTCAACGCCTTTTTAAAGATTTGTATGTATGTAGATAAAATTATAAAAACAGTTTTTAGTCAAATAAATTAGTACTAGAGACAAATTGGTATCCTTTTAATGCATATTTAAACATATAATAAATAATCAATTGCGATTATTTGAATATTCATTAATATTATTTTAGATTTTGGTTAGAAAAAAAAGGTGGGTAAAAACTCACCAAACACTCCTAGAAAGAAAGTTGATTACTAAAATACTAATGAATAAATAGCACGTCGGTCGAAGGAGAGAATTTAAAAAAAACAAAAAAAAAAAAAAACGACTACGTGGGTCCACAAGTAACGACTACTGTCCGGGGATGATAAACCAGGCGGTGGACAGTGTCGTGGTGTTTGGGGTCAGTTTCTTCGGGGTCAATCGTGGCGGATTCGAGGGTCAACCAGGCAAATTCTTCGGATCGCATCGACGACTTTTCACTCCAACTCAGCGGCGACCATGAACGTCACAATAACATTGCGGTGACGTCATACAAATGTTGCGGTGACGTCACCCAGGGAGCGTCTTGTTATTTTTATCGACTTCCATCGAGTAGGACTAAAAAAAAAAAAAAAAAGGAAACTGACCACTTGAAGGTGGAGATCGCCGCCCCACCCTTTTTTCTTTCCACCATTTTGCCAAGATTAAGAAGCCGGAATAACTTTATGATTGTTCCCTGGTGGAAAATTATTTTCTACTTTTTAAGTTTCACAAGCAATATACTAAATTGAGCTTAGTCAACCACATTAAACGGGAATATTGAACAGATTGCGCTAAGCATTAGGCCTATGAAACAATCTGACTAACGTGAATTTTATACCACATACACACGTACACAATATATATATATATATATATATATATATATATATATATATATATATATATATATATTAGTAAATAAATAACTTATTATATAAACTGAATTTTGATCTGAAATTTGTACACTGTGTAATGTTCAATATACATAAATATGATTAATGATTCGTCATTGAATTAAATGCCTCAACAAAAAAGGCGGAAAAATTTATATATATATATATATATATATATATATATATATATATATATATGCCTGAATACATACGTTCACATATATATATGAATACCAATCCCTTGACATGAGCAGGATGTGACACAAGGTCATTTATTTAAGTGGAGTTTAACAGGTTTGAATTCTGAGTTTTCCTTCTCCTAGACTGGTTGCCAAACCAAGGCTAAAGAACCCAGTTTGCCCTACTATTTACATATAACTGGAGGGAGAATAATTGGATGTGTATCTTTCCCAAAGGTATTAGAATTTTTAAAATGTAAACCATCTTGTCCAGGATTTGGACCTGGGTTGCCCCGTCCATTTCCTATTGCCATTATCATTATACCATGAGTGCATATATATAGACAGAGACACTCATGATTACATCCTGCTTATGTGAAGGAGTTGGGTAAATATATATATGTAGATAGATCTGTGCAATATTGAAAATAACACAGAGATTTAGAGTTAAACCCGTATTCGTTCTTTCAATAAAATATGTCTTCAAGACAATAAGGTTGAATCCAGAATAGCCTTTCCTTGTGAATAAACAAGAAAAGTTAAAATTACTTTTTTTAAAGTCTTCTCATTAATCAAATTATAAATGAAGGATCACATGCTATCTATCTGTCTATCTATGTTCATTCAGTATATTTCTTTCTTTCTTTTCTTCTATCTCTTTATCAGCTTGTTCATATCTCTCATCTCTTTATCTATTTCAGTTCAAATATTTACTCACCTGACTTCAGCATGTGGTAGATGAGCTGATATGCATGTATGTTTCTTCTTTCAGCTTCCTCACACCCCTTCAATCTTTCTTATCAATTATATGGGCCCTATTCCAGAGGAGGTAGTGCATGCTTTCCCCCATCCCCTACCAGATTTCTCCACCTCTCTCCAGCCCATTCTGCTGGAGCTGTAGAATACACAAATACAAAAACACATAAATTACAATTGGTATGTAGGATATATATATATATATATATATATATAATAAAAAATGTGGAATACCTCAACTATTAATTTTTATTCATTGCGGACTTTTTGTCCTCATCGTGGTAGTTTTTTGTGTTGTTTCTTCTTTCACAACGTTTCGGCCAAATTTCACCTCTGGCCTTCTTCAGGTGATTTACTGCGACCTTGGATAGGAATGCTGAACTATGGAAGGCAGTAATTACTGGGGATACGGTTACCAGACTCAGCATTCCTATCCGAGGTTGCAGTAAATCACCTGAAGAAGGCCAGAGGTGAAATTTGGCCAAAACGTAGTGAAAGAAGAAACAGCACAAAAAACTACCAAGATGAGGACAAAAAGTCCGCAATAAATGAAAATTAATTCTCAGATTAAGAAGCCTCATCTCAGAATGATTCCAATTAAAGAGAATTACCTCTACTATTGCCATTGCTCCCTGGTCCACTCTGGCCCAGACTAGTAGCACCTGATAGGGTCCTATCTATGGGTCAAATAGAACTGTTAGACATTAAAACTGAGTGCAAACAAATGAATTATGCTAAATTGAATTGTTTGAAAAAGAATGGTTTGATCATTTAACTATGTGTAAATAATTGACTGATGTTTAATTGTATTGTTAGTGATACATAACAATACTTGGAACCATTCTACTTTCTTGACTTATGCTAAATTGAATTATTTGAAAAAGAATGGTTCGATCATTGAATTGTGTATGGACAAATGACTGATGTTAGTGATACATAGCAATACTTGAAACTATTACATTTTGTTGACTTATGTTTACAAATCATATATATTGAATATATATGAATAAATAACTGATATAATTGATATGCCATAAAACCAAATAAAACCAAACCAACAGATTGAATCCTTCCTATATAATTGTTTGAAAGAATACACAGATATATTGTTTATATAAACAATTTTAGAGATTTTGTTGAGTCTTTTCACAGCAGAGAAAAAGCAAAATGGTTGCACACAGAAATTTTTCATATCAGCCAAGCAACAAAGCTCACAATCACAGCTATTCCATTTCTTCAATTATCTATGCAGCTTGTTGTGAGCCGACTCATGGAGGTATACTTGGATCTTTGCTGAATAAATGTAGATATTTATAGCTTGGCTTTGTGAAACGAAGATCAAGAAAGAGCCAGTCCATGCTGATTGCAGGCGCATTCATGACAAATAAGATTGATATCGGGTAAGCAGGCACAGCCACAGCTGAAGGTCTGATCAAAGCTTGATGGCATAGTATTGTGGTTCCATCTCCTGCACCTTTTGTTCTTGTGAGTGGCTTTGCAGGTATTTTCAAAGGCAGAGAAAACACAATTGGTGGTGGTGAGAAGCCAGGCATCATTGTTCTCAGCTAGGGTGAACCATCAGCAATTAGTGACAGACACCAAGGGATTTTTTTCAACCAGTTCTGAGATTGCTTCTTTGATGCCCTAATGTCATGTGGCCAACAGAGAGCTCACTGCACAGTATGATCTAAGGCAGGCAATGATTTCAAAGAAAGAAAAAATATACTGAATAAACATAGATATCATATAATCCTTCATTAATAATTTGATAAATGAGATGAATTTTTAAAATAACTTTATCTAACTTTTCTTGTTTAAGAAAAAGCTATCCTGAATTCAATTATATATATATATATATATATATATATATATATATATATATATATAAGTAGCTCATTGGCATGATGGTTTAAGAGTTTACTAATGGTTTGGGAGACCAGGGCTCTACCCCAGATTAAGTCATACCAAAGACTCAGAAAATGTTACTTGATGCCTTCTTGCTTAACACTCAGTATTATAAGGTATGAATCTAGGGTAAGTGGAGCAATCCAGGGAAACAGGTAGTGCCCTCTCCAACACCTCAGTATAGTAGCTATTGAAAAAAGAGCCTTCGGGTTGCCCTTGACTATAGTCAACTAACTTATATATGTTGTATAGCCATGAACAACTATACATACACATATGCAGATGCATGCAGAATCATAACAACGACACAATAAAGGCGAGCGACACAGTTCTTTAGAAAAATATACCTCTCACTTTATTTGAAAGGGTTTGAAAGGGTTACTAAAGGTTTTACTGTGTGAGAGGTGAGTTGGAGGCTGAACAGAACTGCAGCATATTGACCCCCACTCTTATGGCCATAACAGTGTTTCTTTCCCGTTCTCCTGGGCTGCTCAACCAGGGGCCTGGGGGCCCAGCCTCTCTGGGACATGTTCCTCCTTCCAGCATCTTCTCTCCAACTGATCTGATCTCCAACTGACCTGACTTCCTGTCTTCACCCGGGTTATATAATTGTTCACTGCCCACCTTCTTCTTGTGGGCATCACAAATCACACTCAATTCAACCCATCCACAGTCAAGGTTATATCCTGATATTCCTCGACCAGATGCACCTGTTATTTACACAGGTGCATTTCCTATTTTGACAGCTTGGCTGGGGTCAATATTTTACATATATATATATATATATATACCCTAGAGTCTCTTGTAGGCATATCACCTTGGGCAGGTGATGATTTCCCATCCTCAAAACTGGTCCAGCCCAGCATAGTAGAAAGTTCAGTTGTAGGGGCCTTAATGTTGGTGGTCTTTGTCTTTTCAAGGACTTCAATATTGGTGACAAATTTGAGCAGATGTTAAAGATGGTGTGCAAACTGCACTGGTGGAACCATTCACGCAGTTGCAAATGGTACTGATTAGTGACCCATAACTATGAGCCATATAGGAGGGTGACAAAGACAATGGCTCTATTCACACTGATTTTTGTGACCTTCTTCGGGTGTTTTTCTACCATGTGTTTATATAGACAGCCAAATGCACTGCCTGCTTTTGCCAGCCTGTTGTTGACTTGGCATCTAATGTGATGGGGCACCGCAGGTGGGTGAACTAATAGACCACCTTTAACACAGAGACTGTCCAGCCCTTTCCAGCCTGCATCAGTGAGAGTACCATCCTTCCCACATCACCAACATATATCAAACAAAGATAACCAGGAAAGAGATAAATGGTTGGTTGGTTTGGTTTTATGGCAAATCAACCATTTTAGATTATTTAATGCAAAATTCTCTTTATACATATATATTAAATATATATGATTTGGTTGGGTTGGGTTTTATGGCATATCAACCATTGTAGGTTATTTAATGACAAATCCTCTTTATACATATATATTAAATATATATAATTTGAAAAATAAATTTTGTTGATAACATTTTAAATGAGACTAAGCTCATTCTTTTGTACATTGTAAAATAGTTCTAAGTATTGTTATGTATTACTAACAATTCAATTAAATTTGTTTGCACTCAGTTTAAATGTCTGATGTTACTACTCCTGGGAGCAATGGCAATGAAGGAGTACTCCACATTCCCTAAAGCTCTAGCATTAACTCAAGCCTCATCATCAGATTGTTTTGTGTCATATACAGAATACTTGCTGAGGGGAGGTGTCTTACTCCTCTGCCAAGATGCAGTCAGTATATTCTTCAGCCTCCGCAAACTGGGCTGTTATCAAGTTGTCAATCAACTGTTTTGGATACTTTTGTATATGCATCCTATAAGTTCCATTATTTGAGTTTGTTATATATTCTTCCTGAGGAAGTTAAATTCTTAGGCTAACCTTAAAGTATAGCGACTCTAATTTAGTAATAATTTTGTGTTCATTGTTTTGTTGTTATTTTACTGACTTTCTGTTTTTCACTTCATTCACTTTGATTATATACATATATATATATATATGGAAGAAAATAATGGATAGTAATCCAACAGTTTGCAAAGAAAAATTGACAACAAGTAATCCAAATAGAAAGGAGAGATTTATTGAGAAACAAAGTCGACACTAGCATTTCGGTTCTGCTGAACCATCATCAGGACTATGAGGGGTTATATTAGTGATGTTAAGTTAACAATGGATGTATAAAAAGTGTAAAAATATATAAAAATTTGGAAAAGTTGTATAACAAGAAAAATTGGCTGTTTATGACAAGAAAAATTGGCAGTTTGATATATATATATATATATATATATATATATATATCTTACATACCATTTGTAATTCATATGTTTTTCTGTTTGGGTTTTCTACAGCTCCTGCAGGCTGGGTTGGAGAGAGTTAGATGTGCTAATTCTTTAAGACATCTAATTTTCTCTATCAATTATTTTAACTTCATCCCATAATGGCAGACAGTTTCCCTTTTCCTTCTATATAAGGTCTGCCATACCCGACTTTTCAATTTCACCTCGTACTACTGCTTTTTGATGTTCTTCTAGCCTTACATTTAGTGGGCAGCATATCTCACCTTTGTACACTTTACTACAGCAACAAGGAATAGAGTACACACAGTTCTTGGTCAGGTTGAATTCTATTGGTGGCTTGACATGGAAGAAATACCTCCAGAGAGTTGAGCCACTTGTGAGTATTGTTCTGATGTCATATAGACTACATATCTTTTGGATCCTTTCAGTTAGGCCTTTGACATAGGGCAAATATACTGTGGTGAGTTTTTGAGTTTCGTCCTCTATCCTCGTATCCAGGTTTCTTGGAATGGATGTTATGCGCTCTGGGTAGTTGTGTCTTAAACTAATCATTTCTTCTTGATATGCATCAGTATCATTACTAATGGCTTTTGATGGATGTTGTAGGCAACGGACTATTCCTTTCTTCTCATTATATGGATGATGGGTGATGGGAGTTGAAATTGAAGTACTGTCCAGTGAAGGTGGGCTTACGATACACAGATGTCTTGATTGCCCTGTCAGCTGGGGCTGTAGATTACACTGACAGCACCTCTGCAGAGGGGTAAGACCCCCCCCATAATGAGTGTCCTGGATATGACACTAAACTATCTGATGGTGAGGTTCCAGCAGTGCTGGAGCTTTGGGGAATGCGGAGTACCCCTTCATTGCCATTGCTCCCAGAGTGGTAGCACCTGATAGGGCCCTATCTATGGGTTAAATAGAACTAACAGCATACTTTTGTTAAACTGACTTGAGTAAACTGAATAGCTTGAAATAGAAACGTTTTTGACAATTAAACCATACTTATACTTAAACTGTGTGCTTATGCTTAACTAAATTATTTCAAATAGAACAGTTTTTCGACATTAAAACTGTATTTACACTTAACTGAATTATTACATATAACTGCTTGAATAGTTTGAAATGGAAATGTTTTTGACAATTAAACTGTGTACTTATGCTAAACTTAACTATTTTCAATAGAACAGATTATTTACATAAAAATGGATTTGGCGTTAAATAACCTTCAAAGGTTGATATGCCATAAACCCAACAAACCAAACCAAACCAAACCTACAGATGACTTGAATCCTTGCTCTGTGTGTGCTACTAATACATCAAGGAAGAGTAATTTATTATCTTGTTCTTTCTTCATAGTGAACTGTATAGATGGTTGGATTGAATCAACACATTTGTTGGGCTACAGTGACCTGTTGAGTAAACCAAATATAGAGATGAATACAATATGGGAACCAATAATCAAAAAGGTTAGATAAAAAAAATTCATAATATGAGCTCAGTTAAAAAATCATACAAAAAGTAGTTATCATAGTGATGTAAGAACATTAAGTTTATATGTCCCAAAAATTCAGCAGGACACAATGTAATGGTTATAGGTGGTGGTTTTCAAAAATTCTAAAGAGAGAATCACCTGGTGGTTGCAGGTTCAATCCTGACTACAGCTGAGTAACAATACAGGAATACTTAACACTTGTACCTGGTTATGGTTAATGGGATCAGTGCGAGTGAACCCTGTGGATTAAATCAAAGGACATGGTTCAAAGTTCCATGTAGGTTCCTGAGTTTGACAGGAAACACCTGAAGAAGGCTGGAGGATATATCGGCTGAAATGTTGTGAATATAGCAATGAAAACAAGGGTCTGAAAACTCTGAGTGACAAAAATCATCAAGCTTTACCTCAGAAATTCAAACAACTTATTACAGCTAAAGATGACAGGAAAACTAAATATTCAAAATGTTGTTTTAACATAAAAAAGAATATGAAGATATTCAATCAACTGAATAAATTTCAGTATATAACTTATGAAATATTGGCATTTTTAATGTCTAAACAGATGGATACATTCACTAAAAAGCAGAAAATAAATTGTAAGTATAAAACCCACCTGTAAAGTCTTTATATCTGAGGTAATGGATACTTGCTAGGTATGGACTATTACCAAGATGAATCGATAAGATGATTGATGATTAAAGACAGAGGGAGAACAAACATCTGCTGCTATCCTGGTACATTCCTTTATTGACCAAATCCCCCAGATGTAGTAGGGGCCGTAACCCCTGTGGCATCAGAGGTTATTTCCCTTTTGTTAGTTATGATATTACACCACCCATACAATAAAGAAGCTGATTATTTTTGGAAAAAAGCAAAGTAAATGAGCACCAAGAACAAATGGCTAAAACTCAGTTCAAAAATTTCTATATTGAAGGAATACAAAAGCTTGTTTTTCTATGGTTAAAATGTATTTTAAAGAATGGAGATTGTATTAAAAAATGAAGCAAATCCTTTTTTTTTCCTGAATGTGAGGTAGGTCATTTTATTGAAAAATTCACCTTATTTATTGAATGGGACCTTGTATACATAGATGTACAGTATTGGACAAAGAAAAACAAAAAACAAAAACAGACAGTGAAAAAACTGAACCATTTTTTATTATTGCCACAAATTCCAATCAAACTTAGACATAGAGGAAGTTATTATTTTCCTTGAGTATTGTTGTCAAAATTCCCATCATCATCATTATTGTGACGGCGAATTAAAATAAAAAGATCCCCGGATGAGCAACCATTTAAAAGCGTATGGGAACTGGTGCATTTAAATATTGTTATTACCAAACAGGGAGTTTATTTTTCGCACTTGTGAAGACGGGGCGGTCTGGCAATTGATCCCTCGTAGAATAAGTCCTTGTTCAGAGTCCTTTCTAGGGCATATAGGAGCTGGCATATTATGTGGGGGTTAATTTAGGGCTAGACTGACCGCCGCTGGCAAGGGGTTTCCAAATTTCACATTACACACACACACACACACACACACCAGGCCACTAGCTCTTCCTACCCCTAGAACAATGGAAGATATGGACCTTTAGGTTCAGATGTAATAATATTAATTATAGTAGTCGACAACTCCGGTTTCCCGTATAATATTTTTAAAGGAAAGAATAGGACAATTTAGACGAGAATAACATGAGGCGAAAGAAGCTGAAAAAAAAAGCATGAAGCAAGCAACTTGACAGCAGACGACACAATGAACAAACTTCAACACGTGGGGGACATTAAAATAACAATTTTTTTAATATACACGCGGACACACATATTCAACGTGTTGGCTGTATTATCAGCAGATAATATATAACTATAAATGTCTTTCTTCCTTTTCTCCTTTTCTTTCGTCTTTCTTTAAATTGAGAGAGAGAGTATATAATTGGGTGTAGGGAGAAACAGTCTTAATGTTTACTTATCTTTTTGATGGGTTCCTTCGGAAAGTATTTTCTCTTTTACAGGTTGACGGAATTTTATATATCTATAATGCTCTGGCTTGAAGGCATAGATTCTTCTTCTTGTCCAAGATTCTTTCCGCTTTCTTCACCCGGAGTCTTGGCATCGGATCCCGCATCTTCTCACAGTGACCTCATCTTCAAAACTGATATTCTTTACCCCTATTTCCGCTGATGGAAGATGGGGGCTATTTCCGCTTTGGGATTCTAGCCAATCATTTGGCTTCTATCTTCTTCTCCCCATGTCAGGTGATTCGTTAGGACTACTATATGTCCCTATACCCCATTCTTTACCCATTTGGTCACAGAGTGCAAACATCTGTTGGTTTCCATTCTGACCTGGATTTGTTACTTCAGGATTGACCTACATTACTATCCCTCTCTTAATGGTCATTCTTTGACGGCCTGCTAATTCAAACACGAGGGATAGTAGAAATTCCTTATTTCTCTTCTCTCAGTGGGAGACCACGTGACATTATGATCAAGTCATATTGACTACACAGATTTCCCAAATTCTCTCTCTGTCTTCCCCTATCCATCCCTATCATTCATTGCTCTCAGGAGGTCCTCCAAACTACATCCTGTGTCCATACAGAGCTGATTTAAATAAGTTCTTGCTGGTCAACTAACACTGGCACATCCATACGTAGAAGTCTATCGAAGAACATCATCCTTGCTTTTCTAGCAGTGTCTCACATATCTTATTGATCTTATTTGAATGGTTTTTGAGATGGGAGGTAAGTGGCCATATAACTGTTGTTTCATGTGGGATGTTGCTTCTATTTTCAAAATAACTTGTAGCATTCTTGAGTAGTTCCCATCTAGGCTTTTGTGGAATAAATTATTATTTTCAAAGAAAATTCTCTGAAATTACAAAAAAATGGAAAATCTCTCAGAATTTCCTTTCCTTGACTTGATATCCTAATTTGTGATCTGGTTCTTTACTAATGGCTAATAAGCAGTTGTTCAATGTTGAAAAAGGTCAAATTGTGGCATACAGTGATGGGTGATAGTTACTTCACAATATGGCAAAGAAATTGAATTGCCATCAATCAGCAACTGATGTTTTGCTAAAAAATTATGAGTAAACCTAAAATTATCATCAAAGAGACGGTCAAGAGAAAAAAAACACTGCATCTGATGCAAATGGCTACTCTTCCATTAAGGCTCCTAGCTCCAACTAGGTCACTTTTGGATGAACAAAGGAACAATAACAAGCATAGCACTAGCCCTTTGGGTCTAGTAAAGCTCTGACCAGCAAGGTCACTGGGCATATGTGCCAGGAGACTTGGTAAAGGCTAGCATAGGTCATACTATGCTTTGTGATCCTATGACTAGCTTAGTCCCGCAGGGGCATGAGTTTTGGTTTGTGCCCGACTTTTCCTCCCCCTAATAACATGAGGGCAGATGATATTACCATTTAGATATAAATGGCAGTTGATGTTGTAGAGTTCTGCTGCTTGTTATTTTAAAAGAAAGAAAATAAATAATGAAGGCGTTGATATTGATGGTTTTCAATTTAGTAGTTTAATGAGAGCTTGAGAGGAAGTTTTTTTCCATGTACCGTGAGTCGAAGAAGATAGAAAACAGTTGTTGATGGCTGTACGGGAATTTAGTACTTCACCAGATGCTTCAGGGTCCATTTGGTTTAGGAGGGAGAAATAATTGACCAAGAAATGGTCTCTTAAAAGAAGCAGAGGAACAAATGTTGAAGTGTGCTCTCTCGAGATGAAAAGTCCTCGTCCGCTGTTGGAATCATCCCGGGGTAGAGAGAGAAATGTTATCTCTCATGTCGGCTGGTCTTACCTTGCTACCAGCAAGGAGGAAAGGAAAAGAGAGCTCCCACCTTGCTGCCAGCAAGGAGGAGAGGTAAAGAGAGGGCAAGCATGGTTAGCGCTGCCTTTTATGATGCCCGGGGAGGTGTGCCTCAGCAGAATAGCATTGGTCATTCTCATTGGATGAAATGTACAATTTCAAACTTCAACGGCCAAAGCCATTCCCACATTCAATGATTGTTTGAAATTCTTTCTGCTATGCCCTAAATCCCCACTATAAATCTCCACTTGTGTAAAATCATACATAAATATCGCCTACTCTAATATTAAGTAAGTAAAGTTGGCGAGCTTAGTCAAGGGTGACCCGAAGGCTCCCTTTTCAATATCTACCTTTCTTTGTTTTTTGTCCAATACTGTAGATAATTTCTGGCTATTTAAAATTTTCCAAACTTTATTTTTCAATTATTTTAGCTCATGTGAAGATACTATGCAACCTACATGAAATTTTGTGACAAACTCACTATGCCTAAAGCCCAGTCAACTGGGGTTGTAGAATACACCAACTACATCTCTGCAGAGGGGTAAGATCTCTCTAATGAGTATCCTGAATATGACATTAAACAATCTGGAGGTGCAGTTCCAATAATGCTGGAGCTTTTGGGAATGCGGATTACTTCTTCATTGCCATTGTTCCCAAGTCCAGTCTAGCTCTGAGTCGTAGCATTTATAAAGGTCTTATCTAGGTGTTAAATAGAACTGTTTGACATTTAAAATGAGTGCAAACAAAAGACTTAGGCTAAAATGAATTGTTAGAAATTGAACTATTTGCTAATTTAACTGTGTGTAAACAACTGGCTGATATTTAATTGAATTGTTAGTGATACATAGCAATACTTGAAACTATTTAATTTTGTTGACTTATGTTTACAAACCATATACAGTGTATCACAAAAGTGAGTACACCCCTCACATTTCTGCAGATATTTAGGTATATCTCTTCATGGGACAACTCTGACAAAATGACACTTTGACACAATGAAAAGGAGTCTGTGTTTATCTTATATAACAGAGTTAACTAATTTTCCCCTCAAAATAACTCATATACAACCATTAAAAGCTAAACCCTTGCCAACAAAAGTGAGTACACCCCTAAGAAACTACACCCCTAAATGTGCAAATTGAGTACTGTTTGTCATTTTCCCTCCAAAATGTCATGTGACTCATTAGTGTTACTAGGTTCATGTGCATAGGGAGCAGGTGTGTTCAAATTTGTAGTGCAGCTCTCACACTCTCTCATACTGGTCACTGAAAGTTCCAACATGGCACCACATGGCAAAGAACTCTGAGGATCTTAAAAGATGTATTGTTGTGCTACATAAAAATGGCCAAGGTTACAAGAAGATTGCCAACACCCTGAAACTGAGCTGCAGCACAGTGGCTAAGATCATCCAGCATTTTAAAAGAGCGGAGTCCTCTCAGAACAGGCCTCGAGTAGGTCGTCAAAAGAAGCTGAGCGCATGTGCTGAGCATCATATCCAAATGCTTTCTTTGAAAGATCGGCATAGGAATCCTGTCAGCATTCCTGCAGAGGTTGAAGAGGTGAGGGGTCAGCCCGTTAGTGCTCAGACTATACGCCGCACTCTACATCAAATTAGTGTGCATGGCTGTCATCAGTCTTCTGAAGACGATACACAAGAAAGCCTCCAAACAGTTTGCTGAAGACATGTCAACAAAGCACATGGATTACTGGAACCATGTCCTATGGTCTAATAAGATGAAAATTTATTTTTTTTGGTTCTGATGGCTTCAAGCATGTGTGGCAGCGACCAGGTGAGGAGTACAAAGATAAGTGTGTCATGCCTACAGTCGAGCATAGTGGTGGGAATGTCATGGTCTAAGGCTGCATGAGTGCTGCAGGTATTGGAGAGTTATATTTCTTTGAGGGAAACATGAACTCCAGCATGTACTGTGAAATACTGCAGCAGAGCATGATCCCCTCCCTCCAGAAACTGGGTCACAGGGCAGTGTTCCAGCATGACAATGGCTCCAAACACACCTCCAAGACGATCATTGCTTTACTGAAGAGGCTGAGGGTAAAGCTGGCCAAGCATGTCTCCTAACTTGAACCCAATAGAACATCTTTGGGGATCATCAAGCGGAAGGTGGAGGTGTGCAAAGTCTCAAATATCTGCCTGCCCCGCGACGTCATCATGGAAGAGTGGAAGAGCATTCCAGTGGCTACCTGTGAAGCTCTGGTGAACTCCATGCCCAGGAGAGTAAAGGCAGTTCAGGATAATGAAGGTGGCCACAAAATATTGACAATTGATATGGTGTATGTTAATATTGACAACTTTCCCTAAGGGGTGTACTCACTTTTGTTGTCTGGGGTTTAGCTTTTAATGGGTATATTTTGAGTTATGTTGAGGGGAAAATAAATTAACTCTGTTATATAAGCTGCATACAGACTACTTTTCATTGTGTCAAAGTATCATTTTGTCAGTGTTGTCTTATGAAGAGATATACTTAAATATCTGCAGAAATGTGAGGGGTGTACTCACTTTTGTGATACACTGTATATCTAATATATATATATAAACCAGATTTGGGATTAAATAACCTACAATGGTTAATATGCCATAAAACTTGGCCAAATCAAACCAAATAATTACATATTGACAATTGCCTATGAGTTAACATCTTATTGGTTGATGGACAGAAAAACTAAAGAAATATGGCATGCTGGTAAATTGTAGTGAGTTGAGGATAGGATCTTTAAATGTACTTGTTAAGGAAAAAGATACAGGAAATTATTACTCTTATCCAAATTGTCAATGTTATTATCATGTTTCTGTATAATTTTTTATAGACATTTCATTCACCTATTCTAGACAAGCACTGAAAGTTCTTGTTGAGTCTGAACAATATATAGTTGATTGGTTGGTTTGGTTGGCTTTTATGGCATATCAACTATTGTAAGTTATTTAATGCCATATCATCTTAATACATATATAATGAATTTATAAGATTTTGTTTGTTTGGCTTTTATGGCATATCAATCATTGTAGCTTATTTAATGCTAAATCCTCTTTATACATATATATATATATATATATATATATATATATATATATGATTTGGTTTGGTTAGGTTTTATGGAAAATCAGCCATTGCAGGTTATTTAATGCCAAATCCTCTTTATACCTATATATCAAATATATGATTTGTAAATGTATTTTGTTAATAACATTTTAAACAAGCCTGAGCTCATTTTATTTGCACACAGTTAAATGGTTTCAAGTATTGCTATATAACAGTCAAAATTTAACAACAGTCATTTGTTTGCACACATAAAAGTAATGTTTGTGACTGTAATCCAGGACGACATGAAAGCTCCCTTTTCATCAGCTACTACACCAAGGTGTAGGGGAGGGTGCAACTCCTTTCCCTAGATTGCTCCACCTTACTATTGATACGTACCTTATAATGCTGAGTCTTAACCAATGGGGCATCAAGTACTATTTTTTGAGTCTTTAATATGATTCTACCTGAGATTGAACCCTGGTTTCCTGGGCCATTGGCAAACACTCAACACACTAGACAAATGGATTTTCATTTTTAAATGACTTAAAACTCATTTATTTGCACACTAGTATTGCTATTGTTTCTACAGTTAAATGGTTTTAATTATTGCTATCTAACACTAATAATTCTATTCAATATTAAACCATATTTATCAACCCCTCCGCTTGGGCAGGATATGACACGAGGTCAATTTTTAAGCGGAGTTTAACAAGTTTGAATTCAGAGTTTTCCTTCTCCTAGACTAGTTGCCTCACCAAGGCTGAAGAACCCAGTCTGCCCTACTATTTACCCATAGCTAGAGGAAGAATAATTGGATTCATACCTTTCCCAAGGGTATTAGTTCTATGTGAAATGCTATAAGCCTCGTACAGCATTTGAACTCATGTCGCCATGTCCATTTCCTATGATGATAACCATTACACCACGGGCACCTCCATATTCTATTCAATATCAAACATTTGTTCTCACACAGTGAAGTGGTTACAAGTATTGCTATTTAACACTAAATATTCTATTAAACACTATTCATTTGGTTTAGTTTGGTTTTATGGCACATCAACCAGTCCTGTTTATACATTTTTATTAAATAGATATGATTTGTAAACATATTTGCTTGATAACATTTATAAACAAGCCTGAGCTAATTTTTCTGCACACAGTTTGATCGTTTTAAGTATTGCTATTTAATAGTAACAAATTAACATCAGTGCAGAGGTTTAAATAGATGTACATGATATGTAAAACATTGGTTTGTCGGTAATTTCATCTTTAAATGAATTACAACTAATTTGTTTGCACGCAAGTATTGCTAACATTTCTACACAGTTAAATGGTTTCAATTATTGCTATCTAGCACTTATAATTCTATTTAATATTAATCATTTGTTTGCTCACAGTGAAGTGGTTACAATTATTGCTATTTAACACTTAGTATTCTATTCAACATTACTCATTTGTTTGCACAGTTAAATGGTTTCAAGTATTGCTATATATCACAAACAATTCAATTGAACATCAGTCATTCATTTACATAGTTCAATGATCGAACAGTTCTATTTCTAATAATTCAATTTAGCATAGTTCTTATGTGTAAGAACAAATGTTTAATATTGAATAGAATTATTAGTGTTAGATAGCAGTAATTAAAACCATTTAACTGTTTATGTTTGAGAAAGGTATGACTCCAATCATTCTCCCTCTAGCTATGGGCAAATAGTAGGACAGACTGGGTTCTTTAGCCTTGTTTAGGCAACCAGTCTAGGAGAAGGAAAACTCTGAATTCAAACCTGTTAAACTCCCCTTAAAAAATTGACCTCATATCACATTCTGCCTGTGTGGAGAGGTTGGTAAATACATATGTATATATATAATATTTATGATTTGTAAACAAAATAGTTTGTAGGTAACATTATTTTAAAATAAACCAGAGCTCATTTGTGTACATAGAGTTAAATGGTTTCAACTATTGCTATCTAACACAAATAGTTCTATTTGCGCACAAAAAAAATGGTTTCAACTCTTGCTATCTAACACTAATAGTTCTATTTGTGCACAAAAAAATGGTTTCAACTATTACTTTTTAACATCTGTAATTCTGTTTATCAGGTATTCCTAACACATTACTCAATAAGTCCTAGGCCTAACTGATAAAACAGCAACTTTTTGGCAACTTCTACTTTATTCATCAACATAGTCTCTTTCTAGGGAGTTACTCTGATTCTAAGCTTCTATAACAATTTGATGCCTTTTTTGTGGAACTCTATGTCTTAGTCCTCAAAATACTCTGCAGTTTCCAATATCACTTTGTCATTGGAGCCAAATCTCTGGAGCATTCCTTTGAAATCTGCAAGCAGCCAGTAGTCGCTGGGAACCAGTCCTGGAGAATAGGGTGGGTGCGGAAGCAATTTAAAGTGTAATTCATGTAGTTTTGCCATTGTTGCGATCAACTTGTGACATAGTGCATTGTCTTAGTGAAAAAGCACTTTTTTCTTCATTTCTGGACTTTTTTGGCGATTTCTTCCTTCAGATGCATCAATGATACTTTATAATATTCCCTATTGATGATTTTTCCTTTCTCAAGGTAATCGGTGAACAAAATATTATGCGCATCCTAGAATACAGAAGCCAAAAATTTGCCTACTGATGTTTGCACCTTTGGCCGCTTTGGATAGCTTTCCTCTGCTGCTGTCCACTCAGCTGACTGCTGATTTGACTCCAGAATGAAGTGGTGAATCCATGTTTCATCCATTGTTACATATTTACACAAAAACTTCTTTTTTTTGCGTTGAAACAGTTGTAAACAACACTCTGAATTGCCGATGTGTTGTTGTTTTTGATCGACTGTGAGCAAATGCACCATCCACTTTGAACACAGCTTTCTCATTGACAGATGTTCATGGTGAATACACTGTTTTCTGATATCTTTAACTCCTTTGCTATCATACGCAACTTCAATTTAAGATTGGCCAAAACAAGTATGTAGAGTTTTTTGGTTTTTTCTGGGAAAACTACCAAATTTGGGCAACCTGAGACATAGACAAAATAGAGAGGATACTTTTCTCTTTTCTAGACCGGTTTCCTCTCAGTTTACTGTGTCTACTTTGGATAGACTGTGGAACTGATTGTATACTTGTGAGAGAGGAGTTGCATTCATTGATTCTGTTATATAATTAAGGAATGACTTTTTTATTTTAATCATTTTTCATTAATTGTATTTTATCATTCAGTTTGGTTGGGCTTTGAACTATTTGAGTTAAGAGTTCAGGTGCATAGCCATTGGGTATTGTTTACACTCGCGCGCATAGGATATGACAATACCCATTGTCATAATAAACCTGTAGCAGCCACAGATCTATTTCCTTTCGTGAATCAATGCCGCCTCCAAGCGATTTGGCTATCCACTGACCAACCAGGCAGAGCGCATTGATTCCTTCTCCCTCTCTAGAACTATTTTTTCTAGTCCTTTTGGTAGTCAGCTGACAACCTCAGATAACACCTAGCTAACCCCCATGACAAACCTCTCTTGCCTTCACTGAAGAACACGTGGCTACTAGCTTCACACACAGAAGAACCAGCATTGCGGTCAGTCACACGAGCAACTCACTACTGTGACACACACACACTTCCTACAAACTTAAAGACCAATATACTAACCGGCGACACTGAAAGGGAAACTTTCTCACTCTTACTCTTTTACACCTGCTACTATAATGAACCTTTCGTTGGTGTGTTTCCAAAAGAAGTTTCGTTATTCATTTGTGTTGTCAAATAATTTATAGTGTTATGGAAACTAACTATTCCAAAACACTAAAAACCCCAGACAGGAAATGGAGCTGGAGTGTGGATGACGTCATACCCAGAAGAGAGGGGCTGAGAATTTGAGGGTTTTAAAAATCATGTCAGTTGAAGGTTGACATTGGACCATGGAAGACGAGAGTTGAGTTTTCTACCGTTGCGGCAGCGGTTAAGTTTTTCGGATCCCGACCAGCAAGATGAATTGAAATCTTAATCACCACAAGATATGCCGAACATTGAAATGGGGTCAGATAGTATGGTCAGCATAGTAAGAATTGTGTCTCTCTCCTCGTGTCGAAGAACTGAACACAGAAGTTAATAAACCGTTCGTACCTAAACAATGGAGTCCTGCTTGTGTATTTGTATTATGTGGTTTGCATATGTATATATGTAGTATACAACAATTCCATCTATCTGAGAGTTTCCAGTAGGAACTTGTTATGGTGTATCTAGTGAGCAGCACACATTTTTTCTTAATTTTCTATATACCAGATGCATATTTCATTCCAACAATTACTTTCTTTGAACATCTGCACAGAGGATCAAACTCTTAGACTTAAAAGTCCAGGATTAATAAGTATCTTAATTTGGATTTTGGCTTTGTTGTATCTTGGTAATACATATGAGAATTTTATGTATGTATGATAGTGGCCTGAACTACCAACCACATTTTCCCATAATGCATTAGACTATCTTGTTGATAGTCTAACACTGAATAGTTTGGCAAGGAAAGACATGAAAAGTTAAATGGCAAACATTTAATATTTACATATATGGTATACATTTAATATTTACATATATGGCAAACATTTAATATCTTCATATATGGTACACAATAATGATTGCCCCAAACCAAACTAAATAAAAGCACAATTGTTGCTCCAAGAACAAGGTGATGAATGGCAGAAATTACACTGACATAGTTCTGGTGTAGTGCGAGTTCTAAGGTGATTTTATCCATGTGCTTCTCACATAGTAGAGGCTAAAGTAGACATCCTATCCCTAGGACCTTTAGCGATGGGGATGTTATTATTAGGTTTTAGGTTTAAGTTGGTTTTATGTTCGTTATGTTGGTATTACGTTGGTTGTGTTGGTATTACGTTGGTTATGTTGGTGTTACGTTGGTTGTTATCCCCTCGCTAAATGTTGATGGTTAATAAAGGTGGTGGAGAAGAAGGAAAACGTCGTTAGGTTTTATATAAAGGTTTTAATGGCAGCATGAAGTAAAGGGATTATGTGGGTATGCTGCGAGTCTCATAGGAAGAAAAGAAGGTAGGAAGTTGTTAGAGTGTATCATCTAATTTATTTTCAACTAGGATCTCTTGGTCTAGAAGAATAGACACAAGGGATCCATAAACTAGATGGCTCTCCTTATAGTGTATGATGCTGCAGCTGCTATTCAAGAGTAGACAGTGAGACGTCCATTCCAATTGAAGATTTCTGAGGAATAGGGTGTTTTGGTGGGCTTTCCCCAATTTTTGGTGCTGCTCGGAAAGATGGTTCAGGTTGAATAGGATAAGTCATCCTGATTGGGTGAAAATGTTCGGCGACCCTAACGGTCAAATTAAATTACGCCCCAAACAAAAATATGAAGTTCTTTCTGCTACAGACCTTCGTGGTCAAAAAGGGTTAGTACTCACTTCTCAAACTATCACATGACCAATGGTCACATGATTGTCAGAAGCTCTGCCCATGAATAACAAAAAAGGGAGACAATTACGTTTTGTTCCCGACATACTTTTTTGTTCCCTTTTCGGGACTTATTGGCGGAGCTTCTGACAATCATTTGACTATTGGTCATGTGACATTTTGAGAAGTGAGTTCTATCTTTTTTTTTTGTTGCAGACACCTGTTGAAGAGGACCCCTCTCTTTTGTCTCCTGCTTTTCAAGCAGCATGTGTATACAAATTATCCGAAAAAATTACACCAGAAAAAAATATAAGTTTTTAACTGCTGCTATCTGCACTACTTGTTCTGAGAAACAGCGTTTGTACCTTTTTATGGTTTGGGACATTTTGTCATGCTTTGTAATTGTGTGTAATATGTGTATAAAATATATGTCACTTTAGTCTAAATGGTCTTTGTTTTTCCTTACCGAAATATTCTGTGTTAAGGTTTCATTTAGAAAGTCTAATGCATTATTAGAAAAACTGGTGGTCGTCTCCATGAGTACCACACATCTATAAATTCCTATATCTCCTTACCTTATATTTGTGATTTTGTAACCCCTTACCAATCATAGCCAACTGGCATTCTTTAGAATGACTTTGAACATTAAAAAAATTAATAAATATGTGAATAAATAAATGAATAAAACAAGACAAAAAAAATGGAAAAGAACCCCCCCCCAAAAAAAAAACAGACGAAAAAACAAAGTATAATAAAATGAACGAAGATGGAGATGGAAGAAAAATTTTTAAGTTTAACTTAGTTTTTGCAAAGACAATATAAACGATAAATACTATGAATAACAAACAATATAATAAAAAAAAAAACTATTAACATATTACTAAATTTATTTGACAATTGAGATAAGACAATTTTCATTTATACATCTTTCGAAATCATGATTTCTTTAATGGTAAATATCATGTATTATAGGTAATATTCAGAATATAAGTAATACACCTATTTATATTTATCTGTTGGTATATTTATTATTTCTAATTTCTTATATAAACTCTTTTGCCCTTGTCCTCACCTCTACAATTTTGTTTTATTTTTCGTTTCGTTGCTTTTTTTAACACACACAAACAAGGGTAAAAAAAGAATTAAAATTTGGCAAATCAGAAGTTGCGTCTTGCTTGATACTTGGCCACTGCTACCTAATTGACCAATCAGAGAAGCTGTTATAATTCAAACCAGAAGAAGCTCGCATCACGTGGTATACACGAACGAAAGAAAGGAATTAACTAAGAGACCTGTACTCCGTCAACATGGCTGATCCTCGTAAGTTATAATTTTGCACTTTCTTTTAATAATTTTTTTCCCAAGTATGAAAGAAAGAAAGAAAAAAAAATAATCAAGAAATCATGAGAATAACTAAGATTTTGAAATGTACAATTTTTAGGCGTTAAAGATTTGTTTGCTGGTCGGATTTTCTGCGTTTGTAAATTGATTTTCAAAGTGTTGAGTTTCTCTCTTCCTCCTCGTGTTCAGCAACGAAAATGGTGGCTAGCCTTTTTATTTAAGAAAAAAAAAAGGCGAATTTATCGTATTTAGTTACTTAAGTATAGTTTTGTTGGATCTGTAGTTAGTAGAATTTTTCGAAACATGCCGATTTTATGTCTTTTGGGTATCTTTTTCCCTTTTTTTTTTCTTTTTTTTTTTCTATCTTCCCTTAATTACTATCGGTTACTTTTGTCTACAATTCAGAAAGCCAAGCTATCTAATTTCAATGGCGGTTATTTTTTTTTTTTTTCTTTCTTGCTTTCTTGTCGGCAAACTTTTTTTTTTTATATTTTTAATTTGAAGATTTTATGCTTATAATCAAAATCTGTCCCTCGTATTTATTTATTTATTTATTTATTTTAAAGCTTTGAAATCAAAATTTTTATATAAAAATTTAATTACTTGACTTAAAAAAATTCTCTATTCTTTTTCAATGCGTAAATTTTGAAAGAGAACGTACCTAGATAATAAAGACACGATGAAAAGAAATTGCAAAGTATATTCAGTTAAAATTAAAATATGACCATAAAAACTTTTTTGAAAATTTCGAGATTTGGTACTTATTTAAAATTGTGATTAAATTATAAAAAATTGACTAAAATATACTTTATGTGCCCCCCCCCACCTTCAATTTAATAAATGTGTATTGATTAAAACATCGTTTTTCCTGTTGAATTATATAATATATATATAATTTGTATCCAATTGGCTAAAATTTTGTTCCCTAAAAGAATGAAACCCTCATTATTAGTCTTTAATTTTCAGCCTTAAAGCAAACTTGGGGATAGTTTAAAAAATGGTTGTAAAATTTAGAGGTGGGTAACACATCTGAATTAGATTTTCCCACCTTTTTTTTTTTTTTTTTTTTTTTTTTTTTCTAAGTTGGTAATCACTAAATTTCTCTTAAATCAATAAGTTTATTGGGTATTAAAGGAAATATAGTAATTGTAAAAAAGTTACATTTCTTAAATCCTTTAAAAAATTTTTGACTCGCTTTGATGGCCGAATTTAACTGTTAAACTTATAAAGGATAAGTATTTATAGCAGGAACTAGCTGTTTTAAAGATAGGTGTTGATTGAAATAAATCCTTTTTATCTTGCAGATGAAGAAAAAAAACTTGTATATAACCACATTAGTTGTAATAGCATTGTATAAACCTGTATGTAAAATGGCTTTTTATTTCACTATTTCTAATATAGGATAATTTTACTTAGTTTTAAATTTATGACAAATGGGTCACAAATTAAACTGTTTAACCTGTGACGTATTTGTTACGAAAATTTTAAATTACGTGGCTTTTCCTCTTGGAAAGGAAAAAAATCTGGTTAGTACGATTGTTTAAAACTTGTTTAATGTTTATCACTTACAGTTAAGTGTTGGTTCTTTTGGGATTAATTAATTTACTTTTTCAAATTATTGATCTTAAGTTCATTTTAATTAACTCTCTGCTTATTTCCCCCCCCCCAAACTTTGACGTAGAAATTTTATTTATTTTTTATTAAATTATACAAGAATTATTCATTTCGTACTGCATATCAAATGATACATGAAAATGTTCATGTTATCCATTAAAAATCTCCTTCAGTGATTATTATGACGTTTTGATTGGCAAGAAGAAAATAGCATTCTTATAAAATTAGGCTACGATATTATAAAATTCATTGTAAGATTTGACTTATCTGATGAAATCTTTCTTCAACTACTGAGTTCGTGAACGCCATGAAGAAAGACCCTCAGAAACCTGAGGAACTTAGTTTTCTCCCTCTTTTTTTTTTTTTTTTTTTTTTTTTTTTTTTTTTTTTTTTTTTTTTTTGTGTGTGTGTGTGTAAAGACAGCACTAATGCCCGGATATAAAAATTGAAGAGATAACTGTAATCCTTAATAAATTTGATATAAACTGAATGCTATGTATTTGGCTCAACTTTTTTTTTTTTTTTTTTCTACCTTACTAAATATTTTCGTCCTAATCTAATTTTGTCCTTTCATAAGAGGGAAGGAGCGGCAGAAACTGATTCTTTTTCCGCCCTCCATTTTTGTACCACGTGGTTTTATTGTAGAAAGATGAGCAGTGGTAGCATATATTTTTCTAAAGTAAATTATTGGGCATTTATTTAGTTTTACTTGATATTTTTTTCCCTCGTAATTCAGACAATTTGGTGTACGCACTTTATTTCTACGCCTCGCTCTTTTTTTTTTTCCTTTTGGAAAAAAGTAACGAAATGATTTAAACATTTTTTTCCGTCTTATTTTTTAAATTTAAATATCTATTTTTGGGTGGTTATTCAAAAACAATTCTATGACCTTTTTATGAAAGAATATTTTGTCACCAGAAAAATTCTTTTAAAACGTTTAAAGATAGTTGATGAGTATATGTTTGTGTGGTATGAAGGTAAATTTGTGCAGTTATGATTTTTACCGCACTAAATTTGATTGAATTCGTTTTTATGCAAATATGGCAATAAAATTGAATCCTCTTAAAAGCCAGTAAAAGAAATTAGATTTGAATGTCTCCAAACTACATTAAAAAAAGGTGGAAATTATGCCCATCCCGATAACATTTTATTTAAGGGATTATATATGCAAGTTTATACACATTTATTAGATTTTGGAAGGAGTTTACCTTTTATGAAGTTTACGGTTAACTTAAATTTGAATAACTTGATTCATAGCATGATTAACGTAGCTTTAAGTTATAAAATTCTCTAAAAAATACCCTGAATTATTCAGTCGGGCCAGGTTTTGTTAATTTCATGTATAGTTTTAATTTTTATTTATTTTTAACCATTGCTTTTTGATTGATACTGCTTCATTAAAAATAAAGCTTAAATAAATACGTTTTCATTGAATAAAACTCTAAGCTATCTATGAATGTAAATTATAAAGATATTAAAAATTTTTTTACGAATAAATCATTTAAGTACTTCCGTACGAGTCTCATAATAACACTAAATAAATCGAAAAGAAAAATCTGGAGGTGGGAAGTTTCTTTTATTATTGACTGAAGTTTTCCATTTATTTTTTAGTTTGATAAAATTTTCCCAGACGCTGTCCCGAGTTAGTAGAAAGAAAAATTTTTAAACTTAATTTTGAAGAAGTAGGACTTTTTTTTTCTGTAGAATTAATCTAACTACATGTATTGTTGCTGTTAAAGATGTCAGTTCATTTGTATTCAATTTGAATGTTCTTCTCATGAAGGAAAAAGTGGCAATTAGCAATTAATCCATTCTAAGATAGGAATAATTTACACTGGCAAAATTTTTATATTGCTACCATAGAAAATAGATATAATTTGTAATATATAATTTTACGTTTTTTTTTTTTTTTTTTTTTCTTTTTTTTTTTAATTTTATCCTCTCAAAAAATGTACTTCTGACGCCTCTTACATTCAAGTATACAAAGTAAAGGCAGGGAAGTGATGGTCTGGTTTAGAGCTTAAAATTGAAATATCTTGCCACTGAAGCTACATTATATTGACAGATTTAAAAAAAATAACTGGCTTAAGGTTTATACAAGTACTTTGTGACAGAAAAACTCTGGAAATAATCAATTGTGAGAGATATGCTTTCTAAAAATATCTTCCACTACATTCCCCTCGTGAATTAAGTAGGTTGCTTCATGTCAGCAAAACTTCACTTCTTGAATGACTGGTTATAAAGAATTCTTTTCATTTTTTTTTTTCTCCCACTCGTTAGGATAGCTGCAGTTCCTGTTTAGTATGACTTCTAGTTACTAGGGTTGATGTTGATTGTTGATTACTGCCAAAAGAGTTGTCCCCCCCATATTTTAGATGGTCATGCCATAAACTGAGATAAAGGTTAACCATCATTAATCTGGTATGATTTTGGACCTTTTGAAGTACTTAGGATTAATGATTTGTTGGATTACAAGTGGTTAAGTTAGATGAACTTTTAATTCAGAATCATCCTAGATCAAAACAGATAAGACAGACCTGAAAAAGTGATATCAATGAAGTATTGCTAAAATTACAGGTAATGATATAAGAAATGCACTTGAAAGTTAAATCTGGATATAGGATTGTTTTAGTGTTGAAAAACAGGAATTGAAAGTTTAACAGTATCTAATAGAATATTGATTGGTGGTGTAATTGGATTACCTGTTTGTCAATAAAGAATGTCTTAAAAATGGCTATAAACTGTTTTGATTAAAGGAAAAACTTCTCCAAACCAATAGTGATACAAACTGGTAAAGATATAACAGGCTTGCGTCTTCATTTCTATAATTGCCAGATGTATTATTGGATTATTATAGTAAATATGTACCTACTCTTTTTCTAGAATACAATTATCCTGGTGCTGGAGGTGGGCAAGCTGGGTAAGTGTGTATATATATATATATTTTTTTTTTTTTTTCATAAACATTTTATGTCAAAATATTTTTATTGGTGTAATTTGAAAGACTATTAGTCATTGATGAGATCAGATTACATATAGATTGGCAAATATAAATTTGTTTATCTACTTATGTCAAATCTCTAGCGTTGACTTTTGAACTTATTTTAGTCTTAGAATCAAACTGACTATTTTACAATTTTTTTATAACAGCTGAAGTTTTAATTAACTCAAAAGGTCTTAGTATTCAATTCTTATATTACAAAATTCTTTGAATGTTGATCAATTAAAAACTAACTTAAAAAAATTAGCATAAAAAGATTAAAACAATTAACATTAGATTTATGTGTCAAATAACTGGTATTAATTGCTTTTAGTTAAACTTGGTTATATTCTTTGTAGTATTGTTTAATTAATTCAGTTCAAAAGGAGCTTATATATATAAAATATAAATTTTTTTTTTTTTTTTTTTTTTTTTTTTTCTCCAGCATAACTTTTAGTATTGTTTGTATTCTTCTTTCAGGTACAGCTACAATGCCTATGGCAGCACCACAACAGCTGATGGTGGTTCCTATCAACCAACAGCTTACAGTCAGCAGGTGAGGGTTTCTTTTTCTTTTCTCATTTTACATGACATCATATAGGCATTTATTGATATAGAAAATTGTATTTATTGCTATGGAAACGATACGAAAAAATCAGTTCCAATTCAGGAAAATGGAAGGGGAGCACCTTCCTGATGATGATCCTTAAAAAAATCTAAGTTTTGACTTGGATTTTGAAGGGTGTTAACTCAAAACTTGGTGCCAGGAAAGACTTCTTGCTGTCAAAATATTTTGCTGTCTCAGCACTGTTTACTTAAAGACTTAAAAGTATAAATGATTCTTTGAATATTATACTTGAACACCTTTTGAACTCTTAATCTGTTTTTGTATTTAAAGATCTGTTGAATTTCTGATCGCTTTCACAATGCTATCAGAAGCATCTAGGTTCCTTTTTAGAAATGACTTTCATTGTTTTCTTTTAACTTTGTTGCAGGGTTATGGTCAGACATACAGCTATGATCAAGCGTCTTACAGTCAAACCACAGCTGCTCCTCAAGCAGCTGCACCCTCTTCATATGCTCAGCAACCTGGCTATGGTCAGGCAGCTTATGGACAAACTGTTTACAGTCAGTCAGGTAAGGGCTTTAACAAATTCAATTTTTTTCGTGTGTGTGTAAAATGTATATATTTCCTAGTTTGTAAATAACCTTTTAACAGCTGAAGATATTTTGTGCCTTTTTGGGGAAAAATTGATTATTTTGGCATGTTGGATCCATTAGCAGCATTTTTCCTTGTGATCTGTCTCATTGGATAGTTAAGTTTTTCTGATTTAAAAAAAAAAAAAAAAAATTCTGCTCGTAGGAACTTGAGAAATAAGCAGTATTAATATTCTTGAAGCTTTGACTACTTATTGAGTAGGAAAAATCTGAGAATAAGCATCCCATTTGATTTAACAAGTTTTAAAAATTGAAATGTCAGTGTTTAGAATGTTTTAGTAGGGATTAATAAGAAATTACACCGAAATAAGCTTTTAAAATATACTTGTCTACTCATGAAATAAATTCTAAAAAAAAAAATTCAAGTGGTTGTCTAAAAATCACCTAAACTGATGCCTATGAAAAAAAGCTTAAAATAAAGATTTTTGACTAAAATTTTTAATGTAAGATATGAGTTAATACAATTTTTTTTTCTCTTTCGCCTCGCTTTTAAATCAGTCATGCAATTTTATGATAAACATTGCAAATTGGACATCTTCCCACCTTCTATGAAATCTAATATTTTCAAATTTACTATTGAATATTCTTTAAAGTACTTAAATATGTATTTCGATATTCATGAAATAAGTTGTTGACTGTAGGCTCCCTTTTTCAATAGCTACTACACATGTAGGAAGTACACAACCTTTAATCCATACTTTATGCTGAGCATCAAGTACTATATTTTGAGTCTTTGGTATAACTAAAATGGGATTGAACACTCTCCTTTAATGTGTCCATCCTGGAAATATAATTGCTTGAAAAAGACTTTATTCTGCATTAAATCTAACCAGGTTGAACTATATATAAAATCAACCATTTAAAAAAAAAAAAAAATTTAGCATTTAATCAAGCTTCATTTCTTTCCGAAACTTTACTTTTGGGAAAAATTAATGTAGGGTTTTAAATACTAAACTATGGATTATTTTAAAGACTTTTGCAAACAAAACCTAAAACATTTAAAAAAAAAAAAAAAAAAAGCCTTTAAATTGTTTTGATTTAGCATTTCCTCTATATAATGTTTACTTCCCCTTATAATCACAAATGAGACCCTTGCTAGTTTCGGTTGGTATGAAGAAAAAAATAAGTACCACTTAATTTTATGTGCACACAATAACAATTTGCTCAGTTTTCTTGACATAGTCATAACGAAGGATTTTGCTTAAGTCAATATGATAGGCAGTTCTTTTGAAACAAAATTTTGTATTAAACCTAACTTGTGGATAAAGGTCATGAAAAATGTACTTCACTTTTAAAGCATTATTAATAAATGCTATTTTTATTTGACAAATAACTTTTCCATCTCCTAAAATATAGATGATAGTGGATCTTAAATGAAGCTAGAAAAAAAAAGTTCCCAATGAGAATGAACAAGTAAATGGAATGCTGCATGGATTGTTGCACTTAGGGACTAAATCTCTTCTGCTGTTTCGTGTATACTTTCTGCTATTTTAATGCTACATTGATCTGTTTCTTTGATGCTTTAATATTTTTCCTATGATTTTGATAACTAATGTTTGCTGGATTTTATTGAATCTTTTTTTCTCCCCACCCTCAGACTAATGCATGTATGGATCCACATGTGATTTGCTCTGATGTCCTTATATTGCTTTTCTTATAAATCACTGATGAAAAATACAAAACCTGGCAATCTTAGTGTGTATGTATGTATGTGTGTGTGTGTGTATATATATATATGTATATATGTATGTTAAAGAAAATGAAGTATTTTAGTGGCATTGAATTAGCCAGTTGAGCAATAAAATCAATGGAATAATGGCTACTTAGTGAAGACTTTAAAGCAATTATGAAAGGCTCATCTGTTTCTAAATGCATATTGGTCCCTGGCTTTCAGGTTTTAGATTAAAACTTCATTTAATTGTAATTTATTTTTTTGTCATTTTGTGAATCCTTGCTATAATCTGAATTAAATTATTTAATATTATAAAGTTATTTAATTTACATTGTTGCTGAAAGTTATTTAAATTTAATTTTTTTTTTTCCAAATATGTTCCTTGAATTTCAAAGTAAGCAATATTAATGCTGTTGAGTCAAAGCTTGTGGGTTCATTTTTTTTTTTTCTCCCTCTCCTCCAAACAAAAAAGAAAAATTGCACTAAGTTGTATATTCTCTAATTATCTTTTCCTTTAAAATTGTGATTGTCATTTACTAACAGTTAATGGGGGAAAAATTTTAGTTCCAAACTTGTCATGCCAACACAGCACTCAGTGTTGTTGCGAAATGACTACCAATCTGGCATTGATGGTTTGCTACTAATCTCTTTCAGGCCAAACAGCTCAACAGTCTTATGGTCAATATGGCCAAACGTATGGTCAGAGCTCGGATGCTTCAGCCTATGGCCAACAATCTTCCTATTCCCAGCAAGGTAAATGGTGCTGCTGTTTTCTTGGATGCTTCCACGAACCAAATCAACATTACTATTCTTATTTTTATTTTCTTTCTTTTTTTAAAATTTAAATCTTATTTTCTTGGTGCACTTGAAGTACTTGTGCTTTGTACTGTGGTTCATAACGTGTGCCCCCTTATTTCATACCCTTTTAAATAAATTTTTTTGTAGCACTGCTATTTAAATGATTGGAATTTATTACTTTCTGATGGATACTAAATTTAATATCCAATTATTTTTTCTTGATATCTGTTAAGACCTTGACTATTAAGCAGCTAATCTACTACATAAATGTAATGACCTTGCATACCTTAAAATAAACTAGTATACTAAAAAAATTCTTAAGATGAAAGGACGATAGAAGTAAATACTGCTGTTTAAGGTTTTGACACCTAAAAAAAAAAAGCCTTTTAGTGTTGTGAAAAATAACTTTAAAATTAGTATCAAGTTAAACATTTTTTTTTTTTTTTTTTTGTGTTAGAGGCTATTGATGAAAATTGATAAAATTTTTCAGTTATATAAGAATGTTCTTAACATAGTGTAAAGGTTTAAGCTAAGAGTAACTCATAATTTTTAATGTTTTATATTAATGTGCACATCAAATTAATTTAAATTTTTACCAACCTTTTATTCCTTTGACACGTGCAATCAAACCGCATACAGGTACTTGGTGCTACATCTAGCTAAAAGCTCCTAATACGAATTTTTTTTCTTCATCCCTATTCAAGATGAATCTTATGGACTTATATGCAGCAGACTTGAGAATTAACAGGCTTATCTCCCTTACTCACGAAAAAACTTGTATTTTTACAGCAGTAAACTTGGTTGATTATGAAACTGTAAATGTTCACAGGTAATAGGTAAATTTGATATGCTGGCCTATTGTAAAAGTCTTTTCTTGAATCATCACCTAATAAGTTATGTTTACGTGATTATTAATAGTTGTAACTTAAACCTTTTAATCTAATCTTTTCCTATTTATTTTTTGTTATAATCATAACTTGAGGAAAAATGCCTTTTTGCAATATAGTCTTTTTAGTTTTCATTGACAGCTGTATGATTGAAATAAAATACTAACATAATTAGATAAATGCTTCAGCTTATGTAAAGCATAAAAATTAGAGGTGGAAATGTCTTTATTTTTTTAAATCCATGGGACTTAAGATTTGTACAGAATCAAATAAGATGTAGAATGTAAAACCAACTTCCGATTTAAAATGGAATTAGGACATAGAAGAAAATCTCAAGAGTGAGGCCACACACACCCTTTTGATTTAGTTTAATTCAAAAAGGTTTGTATGCATCTATTGATTAAGAGGTAATTTCTCTGAAAACATTTGCTAGTTAAACATAGGAAAATTATAGATCAAAATGAGACCTGAAAATATTTTTGTAAATTAATGTTAGAACTTTCAAAATAAAGGCAACTGTGTTTTAGAAATGGCAAGTTGAACTGCTATTTCTATCAAAAGGCTTGAAGTAGCATTTTGCAAAAGTTTATTGGTCTGCATTTTTATCATTGATGCTTAAGTTATTTTGGCAGTTAAGGTTTTTGTTTTTTAACAGGTTAGAGCTTTTGTTTTATATTATTTTAAAAGCTTTAAATTATAACCTCATAGGAAACGAATATAAGGCATAACATTTTAGAGAAATTTTATAAATTGGTGGGAAAATGTTGATATCTGAAAGTTAGAAACTATTGTACATACCCTCTTTAAAGCATCTTATCTAACTTAAAAATTTAAAAACTAATTGTAAAATAACCAAAAAAAAAAAAATCTTAAAACAATATAAGTATTTTTTGTTACACTGATATAATAAATCAGTATCTAGTTTTTTACTGAGGTTTTTAAAGACCTTTTACAATAATATAATTAAACATTGGTTGTACTAAGATGGTATATAAAGATCATAAGGATGAAATTTCTTTTAAATTGCGACTGCATGGAGATAATCTTTTTTCTTTTCTTTTCTGAAGGTCCTTGTAGTCAACAGAATTTCTTCCCTCCTATTCCTACAGAGTTCAAATTAAGGTTATGAACCTCTGTATTTAAAGTGCACTAATTTTTCTATTCAGATCCTTGATTCATGTTATTGTACAGTTCAAACAATTCTATGCTTTTATTTTTCTGTTTGTGCTTGAATTTGCATGTTGTAAAAATGTATTTTCAATATTTTCCTGTATGAGAAATGGTGAATAATCTGTTTATTTTGTTTGTGGATTCATAACTTTTATACTATCTTACTCTTAATTTACATTAATTATGCTTTAGTAATCAAATTCTTTATCCAAATAGTTTCAATGTTTAATGCAGTTGAACTCTTATCAAGAATGGTCACATTTTTGCCTCTTTTTTTGTCATCTACTTTGCTAACGGTTTTAAGCTTTTATAAGTGATTTTTTTGTAATCACAAAAAGATGTAATTTTGACTCGCCAGGGAATATGAATGTTGTTTCTCTTTCCTCTTTCTATGGTGAAGTAGGAAGCAGGAGTGGTAAGAGACTTGAAACAATATCTTTAAATGTTCACTGGATATTCTGTTCATTTGTTAGTTTTTTTTCATAATGGCTTTCTGTATCATTCAGTATTCAAAAATGTTGCTGTCTTTAAACTATTGTCTTGATGTATTGTCTTTTGCACAAAGAAAGTCTGGACCGTCTTTATTTCTAAGTTTTATAAATGATTTGTATAGCAATGCCAGGTTCATAGTAAACTTGCTTTAAGAATTCAAACCTTGTCTTGTAAATGTCATTCTTTTAGATTATGATTTTAAAATGATCATTATTTCCAGACTTTGCTTGTCTAATAAATGCATGAAAAATTGCTTGCTTTGTGTGTCCATTATAGAATTTTAAGGTGACCTTTTTGTTCATAATGGATGTATGTTGGTTGATTTTGAACTGTTTTATCAGATTTCAGGATACACATTCAAATAATACCCTTGCAATCAGAATTTATCAAATATTACTACTCATTTCTCTTGAAATTTCTAATTGAAGCTTTCAAACAGGTTTAGTTATGGGTGCTATGAGTATACATCAGTGACTTCTCATTAATTAAATATTAAGATTTGTAAAAGCTGATTCATGTTGAAATATTACTTTGATCTAGTTCTGTAGGAATTAGGCTTGTTTTTATTTCTTCTATTATCTAGTGATATTAGACAAAATCTTCCACTTAAAGAAATTAGTTTTTCTGGAAACGTGAATTACTTTTTTTTTTTTTTTTTTTTTTTTAAAGATGGATTTAAGAAAAATTAAATTTTTATTTTAATCACATTAAAGATTAACATCTTTGTTCAATATAATTAAAACTTAAGTTCAACCAACAGAAGCTAAACTAGGCAGTCATAAAATACCTTATTGATTACATTTAAACTTTCTGAAATTAGAACTTTGTATTTAAATATTTATTCATTTACTTCTGATTTTATGTGCAACTAAAGCAATACATTTTCTTTATAGCATTGTGTTGCATTAAATAGCTTCCATATTTTGAAGTTAAAATATTTTATTTTTAAATAGACAATTTAAAAAAAAATGGTTGACAAAGTATTTGACTTCTGTAATTTCGAATTAGTCTAAAATAGGAATATTATGTATATATCAATAGTATGAGATGGTCAGTGCAGATTTATTGCAACTCTTGTTAAAATGTATTTTTGGCATCAGTTTGCTAGTTAAAAAAACCTTTTTCAAATTTTTCCTCTTCTATTTTGTTCTCAGGTTATGGGCAAGCTGCTGCTCCTCCAGCTGCTAGCACTGGTGGAGGAGGCTACAGTCAGCAAAGCTATGGTCAGCAGAGTGGTGGTTACAGTGCCCCACCCCCACAGCAACAACAGCAGCAGCAGCCACCTCAGCAGCCCAGTGGATATGGACAGCAGAATTCTTATGGGCAGCAGCCACAGCAGCAGCCCAGTGGATATGGGCAGCAGCATAGTCACAGTGGAAGCAGTTATGGGGATTATAACCAACAAGGTGGTTATGGGAGTGCTCCTCAACAGCCCCCTCCTCAACAGTCATCCGGTGGCTATGGTGGACCTCCACCAAAAAGTTATGGCGGTAAGAATTGTATGTTTTATACATCTATAGGTAGTATATATACTACCAAAAGCTAGTACTTATACATCTATAGTTTATCAGCAAAGCCATGGTCAGCAGTTAAGTTTTGAGAGGTCACCAAAAAAAACAATTTCTGGTTAATTTCTTATCTGGGGAGAGGTCAGTTTTCTTCAGTTGTTCTATGTGACAGGAGCATAATTTTACTTTCGCAATGAAAAATGCAGTTGTCAAATCATGAAATGAATTTTACAATTTAATTTGCTGACTTGTATTACATTTTTAGATATAAATTCGCATGAAGCTCTTAATCAACAGCTTGAATTTCAAAATTCTTTGTACATTAAAATGGAAATGGTTCTTTTAAAAGCTGTATAACTGCTTACGATAGTTGAATGTAGGAAACTGTTTTTGGTTTAGTATTTTTAACCCAATGTATTAACAATGGTATAATGCATTTATATTTTGTATTTAATTGCAATTTCATTTTTATATTTTTACTAACTAAAAAGATGTTACTTATCAACCCTGTAAATTATTTACTAACTGCATTTAATTTAGCTTAAAGCCAGAAATATGGGGGCACTCAGTAAGAATTAAATAACAATAGTCTGATACTGTCTAGTTTGTTAACCAGGAAAGTTAACAACTTTAATAATTTTTTTGTCTAATCAATTAGTTTGGTGTCTGGCACACTTGGGCAAACCTAGTTGTATTTTGTACAGAACAAAATCACTTTAAAGATATTCAAGGTTTAATTTCTTAATATAAACCAATACTATTTCCCATAATTGTTAAGTGGAAGAGTGTCTTCAAGTTAATTAGCTTGGGAATTTTCTCCAAATTTAGACTAGGAAAGCAAGGCTACAACTTACCTCCCTTCAGCATTAGTAGCAACCAGTTATTTTTGTGCTGCTAATCAGATTAAACTTTTTTTTATCCTATGCACAACTTGGTGAGTTTATCTGTTAAATGTCAAATCTAAAGTGTTACTCTAGATGACGACTGCAAAGTTGAAGGGAGATTCTCTTCAGTTTCATGTTCTATGGATTTTGTTTATTGGATTTGCAGATAGTCGCGGTAGTAGCCGTGGTGGAGATCGTGGTAGCTCTGACCGTGGCAGTGGTGACCGTGGTGACCGTGGTAGCAGCAGTGACCGTGGCAGTGGTGGAGGCTCGGGCTATGGGTGAGTAATCTTTTCTCCTATTACTTGGCTCTTCTCAATTCCTCATCTTCTCTTTGCTATCGCCCCCAAATCCTTTATGAAACTTGTTCCTGTATTTTGTTTGTTAGTCTGTGTATAATTAAAGGGATGTTAAAGATTTAGTGCAAATACTGTAGCTTAATTAGTGGATATTTCACTGGTAGTTTTGGAAAAAATGTGAGTCAAGTTGTAGGTACTTTTTTTTTTTTTTTTTTTTTTTTTTTTTTCCCCCAAATCAAATTTTTATGTAAAAGTTTTTAACACTTAGGTGGAAGCCAAAATAATTTGGTAACTTCACCTAATTTCATTGTCTTTATACCATGAGTATTTGAAAGTGTTGAAATAATTTTGATATGTAAAATTGTATCATTTGTAACTTCCAGTGTGACACATGGATGCAATTTATCAAGTGGGGAAATCGTATCTAAATTCAAATTTTTTAAAATTTTGCAGCCAGTTTGGGTGCATTGACCATTTTGTGAATAACTGGCCAGAGGAAATTAGTCTGCCCTGGCTTAATTGAAGGATAAAATTAAAAAAAAAAAAAAATTGAACATTTTAGTGGTTTCTCAAAGTCTCCTTGATACTTTTTTTCTTTTGACACATTTATTCCATGTTAAGGTGTTATCAAAATCTGCCAGTGTTGTATTTTTACCCTCTACAATACTTAGACAAGTTCTTTGTATAAAATAAAGTTGATTAGGTGGAGAAAATTTGGACTATTGAAGGATTTAGTGGTTTTTAGCGTTTTGCATGAGCATCTAGTTTAAAAATAAAAAGGTAAATTTTTCATATTTAACATTTACATAACTCTTATCTTTCAAACATGATCTCAAGACTGCTATGTAAATTATAGCTTGGAAGGTGTCAACTTGGTTTTATCTTTTTTTCATTTTAAGTACTCTTGAAAATCTCAACTCATTTTTTTTCTTATATTGAAAATTTAAATGCTCTACACATCAGGTATAAATTGTGTCAATTGTTGTATTTGCAAAACTTAATTGTGTAGAGAATTGAAGCACTGATAGATTTTTTGATAAATTTAAAAATGATTTCCAAAAAAAATTCATTAGTCCTTTCTGTCTCAAAGTTGTATAGTTTATTCTTTCAAGTTAATATTTGACTTTATTAATTGTGCTTCATAGTGTTTAGCTTTTGTATAAGAAAGTTTTGATTCTTAGTGAATTTTTGTGTAAATATCCTAAGAATCTACTGATATTGGTTGATGGTTTTGTTTATACACATTCCTTGAGGACTTTGTATTGCCTGTGACTGAAGTCGGTTATAAAACCTCATTCATGTCACTTTTTTTTTTGTAATTTAACACCATATGAATATATGGAACTGGACCAAAACACTGGTATTTCTGATATAGTATATTTACAATTGAGTGTCTAGTATCTGAGTCTACTTAAAAATCTTTTTCTGCTCAAATACCAAGGTGTTTTATTTATATATATGTGTGTGTGTGTGTGTGTGTGTGTGTGTGTATAATTTTATTTTTTATTATACAGATAGTAATAAAAAAAAAAAAAAAAGAGACCATCTCTAAATTATTTGATAAGAGATGCACGTGTATTCTTTTACCTGTATGAGTCTCTTAATGTAAAAGGCTTCTTTTTTTTTTTTTTTTTTTTTTTTTTTTTTTATTTACCTCTCTCCAATTCAATAAGTTTTAAATTTCTGAAAGATGTTCAATCATCCCTACATAAGTCTAAGACTTCATGAACTATACAACAATCATCTAAAAAGTTATGCCTCATTGTAGATTTAAGGAAAAAAAGCAGTTACAGATTGGAGTCCAATCTATTTTTCTCTTGATATAATTTTAAAATTGAATTTTGCTCTGTATAATTCTATGCTTGGCTCCATGATCATTTGGGAAAAATTTTACTTGTCAAAATGAAACTAGTTTGGATGAGGAAGTGGGGGCAAAACAAAAGTTGAATTTTTTGCCAGTGCTTCTCTTTCTCTCCTCCACCCTTTCTGTTAATCTTTGTACCACACCTGACAAGTGCTAATGTATTAATTCTAACATATCCTTTTAAGCTCTGAAACAATTCTAGGAGCTGCATGTTTGTTTGTTTTTTTTCCCCATTATTATTATTAGGTTCACACGTTACAAGGTTGTAACTCCCCAACTACTGTAATTGAGTGATTGCCTTTTAATGAATGGTACACTTGAAGCAAAGTTTTAAAAAACATACCTGCCTTCTGAAGAAATGAAAGGAGTACCAAGTCTTGTTTTTATATATTTTGAAGTTAACTTGCATTTTTAAATAAGGTAGTTTTTAAATGTGTGATTAATTAACATGACTAAAAACAAAAGACAAGCTCTAAAATTTCCAGCTTGAGTCTTCATTCTATTTGTCTTTTTATGAGTTGGTGTTGTAACCATTTCAAACCAAAGAACTGATAAAATATCACTTGTCTAAAGCTTGTTAACCCCTAATGCTCTGCCAAAATTTGAGGTTTCAATCTGATTGTTTGATACTCATTTCCACTTCTTGTCCCCAACACTTAAAAAAAATTGTTTTTTATGTATTGCTTGTGTGATTAACTTAAAATTTCAAAAAGGAAAATGATTCCATGTGACATTGAACATTTTTTTTAATATACCTATTTGATGTATCCTCTTAATCTGTTGCATGACTCTCATGCTAATATTTCAGTTTTTTCTTGTTGAGTCTCACTTTTCTGAAGTTTAATGTGGGGCTTGTAAATAATCCAGCTACTTTAAAAAAATTTTTTATTATACTAAGCAATAGTGATTTGTATAATTAAACATTTTAGCAATTAACCAATATTTTAAGACTTTTTGCATCGGTCTTAACAGTTAATTACTCTTTGTCTGCATGAACCAACTGCATAGAATATGGAAGGTGATTTTTCATTTGGTATATTTTTTTTTTTTTTTTTTTTTTAAAGATGGGGAATGGAATTGTGAGTACTGTAATGTACTTTTATAAGTACGTGGGTATTTGTGTATTAGTAACGAAACACCTGCCTTGTCTTGATTTTTATGACGTTAGACTGATGAGTTAAGGAATGTTTGTCAGTCTTTTGGTTTAAATGGCAGCTTATAATCTGTAAAATTTATGAAAGTCATATTGGAAAGGTTAAATTCAAATGCAATATCATTTATCTTTTGCAATATACTTCAAAGCTTTAAAGAAATTTTTTCTGCAAATCCATTTATATTGAATCCTTTGAAAACTAAATTTGTTCTTGGACATTATTTTTGTGAAGTTTTAAATGAGGTGGGTAACAGTAGGAAAGTATTAATTTTCTTGGAAAATAATCTCAATGATCAGTCACTGTTTTTCAAGGGTGTAAATATTTAAAACATCAAAAAGTAACATTTTTTTTATGCTACAGATATGGTTTAAAAGATTTTTTTAAACCTTCAAAAAAATCTTGTAAAGTTTCAAATTTGAGGTTGTGAATTGTATATTTTGCCTCCTTTTCCTGCTTCTCTTCAGAGTCCCACAACTTGGCTTCACAGGAATAATTTTGCTTCCCTTCTTTTCATACATGAATCTTTTATTTACATAGACTTCAAACATTTCCCTTTCATTCTCTCCCAAGTTGCTATTTCTCTTGTCAACATATTCATCATTTACTTTCTTCATTTGTTCATTTCATGTCCCATTTTCTTTGTGTAATTTGTCTCCTTTATTGACCAAGCTGGTATCTGAATTGCTACATCAATAGATAAGAGTTTAATAATTAAAGAAATTATCAAGTTTAGTTATGTAGACCAAATTGTGAAATCTGTTTGTAAACTTTTCTTAAAGTGATTACTTGTAACATTTATACAGGATATTTTGTATTTTGCCTATCATTCTGCCGGATCAGTAAATTTTTATTTTGGAGTAAATGAGACAAAAGAAAATCTTAATAATTTAAATAAAGAGGATGGCTTCAACTTTTTTTTTATGATTACTATATAAACCTCAAAGATTTCTCCATTGAAGAAAATGTTGCTAAGTATAATAAATGTGGAATTAAGGAGTATTAAACTTAATTCCTAATAACATTCTTAAATAATGAATAGAAATTTATATAAGCCTGTTAGAGAGAGAGAGCTAAAATATTGAATTAAAATCATGACCATAGAATTTGAGTCTCATCTTCAATTGCACTTGTTTTGGGAGTGGTATATTAGGATTTTATGTTTATTACTAGTATTTTTAAAGCTAGCAATGAAATGGGGTTATTGTTAGACTTAAGCAGATGTAAGGTGCCTGTTTTAAGGATAAAGCTTATCTTCTGATGTCTTTCTTGGCTGCCAGCTTGGATATGAAGAATATATATTCCCATCATCTAATTTCTATACTACTACTACTTGCCATTTCTTAATTTTTTTTGTCCTTATCACTAAGGGGTCAGAAAGAATAGCTTCTGATAAACATGCATTTTATTTTTATGTGAAAAAAGCTATGATATTGTTCTATGTATATAGAACTTCTTTCTGGTCCCTTATCTTTTAATTCAGCTTTACACCTGAAACTTTATAAATTTCTCATTTATGGCCACTTCTTTTTCAGTCCAATGTTTAAATTTACTATTCCCTGACCCAAAGTTGTTGATTGTAGAGAAACATCCAGCATCTTAAATGTTTTAGAGCCCCATGTATTTGACACTATTCTTTACTATGGTAATAAAAGTTTAGATGAAGCATTATTTTTTTATTTTAGATGACCACTTTTCAATTTGCAAATTTTTCAATTTTATATAATTTTGATACCTTGTTAGAATC
This sequence comes from Sepioteuthis lessoniana, assembly GCA_963585895.1. Taxonomy (NCBI): domain Eukaryota; kingdom Metazoa; phylum Mollusca; class Cephalopoda; order Myopsida; family Loliginidae; genus Sepioteuthis; species Sepioteuthis lessoniana. Next base: position 63,163 of record CAUZXS010000488.1, read on the forward strand.
CAACACAATTCTTTTTTGCTAGATTGAAAATATATTTTTCTCAGAATTAGTGTTGCTTCCATGAAATTATCCCTTTGTTAGGTTAAGTACAGGTTTTTATGTGCAACCTTAATGTTTTCTCTTGGAGAATATTGTTGGATGAAGTATTGAAGGGTGAGGCTACTACAAAACCTTGTCAATTAAAGATTACCTGAAAAGTTTTACTTATTCTAATCATTTTTAACATTACTGAAGAAAAATTATTGTAAGACAGGTTATCAAACTGTTAATTATTCCTCAGAAAGGAGAGGATCTTGGGAGAAAAGCAACCATTAATAACTTAGTCAATTATAATGAATTTCTTTTGAAAAACTTCCTAATTTTTGTTAGTGACTTGAGTGTATACAATTTACATAACCCTTAATGTTTCATTAAGATTCTCTGCCTCACCCCAATGCATAAAAAGACCCCCCCCCCCTCAAAAACAAAAAAAAACTAGCTTGTATATTGTTTAAAATATTGGACAATGAGGCAAAAGAACTCCATTAGCTTGCTGATAGTGTAAGCTTATGAATGTTAGAGATCTAGTACAATATTGAATATAAACCTAACTGGTTCTATTATTTCACCTACAGTCAAAGTAAACTTTTTGGAATGTTAACTACATTACATTTCTCATTCTGCAAAAGTGTCCAATTTTGGAAAGTCATAAAATTTTAAAATTTATAGCATATTGTTGGTATTAACTTGATTTAAATGCTGTATTGTTTGAAAACTAGTTTTCTCTTAACATTTTCATTATCTTATTTGCTAATTGTGATAATCTTTTACTAGAGCTTCAGTGACTATCTTCATTGCATGTTAGTAATATCGGAAAATCTTTTACATATTTAAGCTTGGCAAATTACAATTAAAATATCCTTTTCTCTCTAAGGCCAACAATTTTGTATCCACTGGTTGAAGAGTTCCTAGCTATTATAAATGAACTAGTCTTCAATTAGCTCATTTAAATTATATAACTTCACTAATTTAAATCTAAATTCTAAACTTAGTTTGCCATCACATAAATCATAAAAAGTGACTATACTGTTTTGGTGTGTATATCCAGCTTTATAATTCTAGTTTAAAAACTAGGAGCTCTTCTAAATATTGACCAATAGTTATTCTTTAATTTCTGAAATCGGCATGACAAGTTTTAAAGGTAAATCTTGAAATAGTGATATTGCAATTTAAAAAGATGTAACACTGGATTTGTGTGGGAATGAGACTAAATAAAGATAAGATTGCTTGAAAAGATTGGCAAATCTTATCAATTTACACTCATCCCAGTTGGTTTTGTATTGCTCTTTTAGTATTATATGTGGCATATTTATTTTAGTGGTTCTGATTTATTAGGCAACTGAAGAGCTAAAGATTCTTTACACTCTATATTCTTTGTTTTTCTTTGAGTATTAAGGTATGGGGCTAAGGTGCTCACTATGTAGTGTATACAGGCCAAACTATGAAGGTCAATAGCGAGTTGGATGTCTTTGCAATATTTAAAGTTACCCATCTACTCTTCAAAATTTTACATGCATGTTTTAATGTTTCTGCATTTTTATATAACTGTCCCATTTAAATAGTTCCCCCCTCCTTTTTTTTTCTTTTTTTTGTGGCCATCGTATATAAAATGTTTTTGTTTTATGAGAATAATACAAACTTTCTTTTTTAAGTCATCTATTTCTAACAGGTCACATTGAAGGTCGGTTTCGAGACACTATTGTGTTGCAAAATACATATCATAGCAAAATAACCAATGTTTGAGAAATGGTTTCAGGGTTTAAAATTTTTTTCCTTCTAGTTTAAAAAAAAAATTTTTTTTTAAATAGTTCTTGGTTTTTTTTTTTTTTTTTTTTACTTTTTTTTTTTTTTTTTCTTCCTGTGCCAACATGCCATTTCTCTTGACAGGAGGTTTTAAACAAATGAATGAACCCTAAAATCTTTTTGTCTCCCCCTCCCCAGTCTGCAGCATTACTGGTGATTTGGTGTTCATAAACATGGTTCTCAATTCATTCATATATATATAAATATATCTATATATACGTATATATGAAAACTTGACATGCTTTGTGCTAAAGCATTTAGTAGGGAAAACAAGTGTGGTTTTAATTTTTTTTTTTTTTTCAAATTTTTTTTGTTTTTATTTTTTAATCATGAAAATGGTAAAAATGGAAGTAAACCACTAAAAAAAAAAGGTTGTCCCAACGACTGTCTCTGTGGTGTCAATGAAATTGGTATTTTACTGGTTATCAGGTTATACTATTTGTTGATGTACTAAATAAACGCTGGGTACAATAAATACTAGTTACATCTAAAGTTTTTGTGAATACATATTCAATTATGCATTTTTCCTACTCAAAAACTGTATTGGTTTATGATGTACATGTGATAAAATGGTTTAAAATCTAAGCTAAATTTAAAGGTTTGAAATGTTTAAAAAAATCCTTGCACTCCTGAAAAGTGTTCACTAAGTGGGGGGGGGGTGGGGGCAGGGGAAATCTATAAGCAACAATGTTTGGTAATGGTATCGCTTGGAAAAGTAAAGAAGTCTGTTCAATCTTGTGTTATCATGGGTTAGTAATTTGGTGGTGTGTTTATCTATTTAAAAAAAAACAAAAAAACGCTTAAAAAAAAAAAATCCCCAAACAAGAGAAAACCTTGAAAGGAAATGTTTTTGCAACATGAACAGGCTGCTTGTGTCTTAGAAATGTCCTCACTTGTGCTGTTTGGAAATGATGCCAAAAAGACTCGGTGAAGAGAAGGTTCTTGGCCGTGTCAGTAGAGCACTCCATCCCCACTGGATGGATTGCCTTTACTGAATCTTCCTAATGCATTTCAGCGGTGGCAGAGGAGGCTTCAACAAAAGCTATGGTGGTGGTAAGTGAATGGTTTTGGCTGTTTCTAGCCTCTATATTTTATTTTTATAACAAACAAAACGTCTACTTGGTCATTTTATCTCCCTTCCCTCTTTTCTTTCTTTTTTTTTTTTTTTTTTTTTTTTTTTTCGTTTATTAATTTTTTTAAAACAAATTCTAAAGAGAAAGCATTGAGCATGTCCATTATAACTCATGCACACATACATGCACATACTTTCAACAAATGTGTGTTAGATCAGATTCTGTTTTTATTTGATGTTTTGATATCTTAATCTTCTTGAGACTAGGGTTTTTGAGCAGATATTTATTAAACATTTAAAGCAAAATCAGCTAACCTTTCATAAAGGGGCTAAAATTATTTCAAAGGATACTTAGAAAAACAGCTCAGTTAAAGATATCCTATCATTAAATTCTGAAATATTTTGTTTTTTTAACTTTAAGAATTCTTCTCTAGGAATGAATAAATATAAATAGCTTTTTTTTCCTTTTGTCATTCATATTTCATTTTCTTGATCTGAGATTGGAGGGGGGGGTCACATATCTGGTATAAGGCTAAGGTGAATCTGATTTGGGGATTTCAATCCTACAGCACCACTTCCTTCATTGCACCATGGAGTAAGGGTTAGAATAGTTTGACATATAATGACTTGTTGAACTGACTCTGTGTCAAATCTTCCATAGCAGTGGTAATTAGAAGTTTGGCATGCATCTAAAGTCTCACAAAAAGCATATGTAATTCTGTTAGAACATGCCACATAACTTGATTTGTCTAGTTTTTGTGAATTACAAAACTGGGTCAAATGTATGTTCAGTTTGAAAAAAAAAACAAACTCTTCAAAGAATCCATCTATTTAACTATTTTTTTTTTTTTTTTTATGGCAGTAATTTTAATTTAACATGTATCAATTCTTTTATCAATTTAAAATGAGTAAAACAACTTTTCTTTATTTCTCAAGTCTTACAGTACAGACTTTGGTAATTTCTCTTGTAATAAACATTGTTCAGTTTTGAGGCATAATTTTGTTATCTAGTTATGAAAAATTCAAATTCATTATGGTCAAACAATTTATGACTTGTGAACTTTAAATTTTTTAGACTTTTGATTAAACATTAATTGCAATAACATTTAGTTAAGTTGAGCATGATATTTCAGAATGGAGATAGGATTCTATTATACTTTCTGTCTTAAGTGAATATTAAAAGTGAAATTTTTTTAAGGGTTATACAACTTTCTGATCTTTTTACACACATACACTTGTGAGGCAGCAAATGGTCTGTCACACTTCAACCTCCTTATTTTGAGGCTAACATACACACCCTCTCTACCAAACTTCTTATTTGATATGGACTTTTGTAATTTAATGTTAATTCTCTTATAGACTTGCCCATTTATTGACTTAATTTGTGACAGGGTCTTTGTCTGCCTATTTCAAAGTTGGTGAGGGGGGGGGCAAAGGAAGAAAAACAAACACTACCATGTACAGTTAAGTTAGAGCACTTTTGACTTAAAATATCCCACCACTTGGCTGGCTTTAAATTTTAATCCATGCTTATCTAATTCCTCACCCAAAACTTAAGTTTTAGTACGTCAAGGATTTTCTCTAATGATGGGTCTTTATCACAGAAAAAGTGGAGATAGAATTTTTTCTTTTTCATTTGTTTGAATATCTCAATTGCTGAAACTGGTATTTTACTTGAGCTATTCTATTTAATCTGGCACTCATTTTTGCCATTAAAAACAAAATCAATTTTTAACTTGAATTCTTGTAAAGTATATGGAAAGATTTTAAGCCTTGCCAAGTTAATACAATCACATGTGCGCTTGCGTACTATGCAATGTATGTATGGATATACAAAATTTTTTCTTTCATTGTTCAAGCTAAGGTAAGTTTTCAAAACTAAGTGTTTAAATTTTTGGCCTGTTTCCAAAGGGTAAAACTTTGTGTATACTCAGAAAAAAAATCTCATTCAGAATTAAAAGGGTTAAGAAATTGGATGTCTGTTTATATTAAACATGAGACAGTTGGTTGAATGGACAACAGGTATTGCGAGCACTTTAAAGGTGTTGGTAGGCCTTACCTGAAAGGGACACTTGTGTGCCCTGATGAATGTGTTATGTTTTAATTGGTTATAGGCAACTAAAAACATTTTTTTTCTTCCCCACACATTCAATGGTTTACAACTGAAGGTTTTAATCAAGGTTTGTTAGTTGGTGAAATATCAAGGGTTTGCATTATGAAGGCCACTTTTAATGGCCCAGGGTATTGACAAAAAAAAAAAAAATCTCTTCATGAATGCTGTTTCTGTTTGCATGCTTGCCATCATTTAGCAAAAGGACCAGCTGTACATAAAATCTAATGGAAAGTCATGTGCTGACACTATTTCTTTCCCAAACCTATATATAACTAGGTGTTTATATTTCTCTTGGTTGACCCTTTACAAACCTTCAGTGGAAGAGTGAAGTGTTTTATTTTCAGATCATATTTGGTCTGAATTCAAAAGTTTTAAGGAAAAGTTTTTAGGGCAATGGCTTCTTGAAAAGCTAGGCCAAGAGGAAGTGAAAGTATAAAGAGGTTACAAGTGGTATTAGCTAGCTTCTATAGAAAGTATGAATGAAATATAACATCCTTTTAGAACGTTATAACTTTAAAGGAATTAAACATACTCAGGTAAATTAGGGGTTTAATTTCATTGCTTCAAGTACCTAAAGAAAAAGTAATGAAATTGCAACTATTGTTAAAAATCAAGGAAGCGGTCGAGCTAGGCTTGTTTGTCCTGAAGAAACTGAACAAATAAACTTAAATTTTAATCCTAAGTATTTCTGTTATGACTGAATTAGTGTAGTTATCAACTTTCTATTAAGTTCTATTTTTAAGCAAGTTGAACATTTTGGGAGAATTTTCATCTGGTATATTTGTAAAGTAATCTTAAAATCATGAAATAGAATTTCATTTTATAATGTGGTTAAAGAATTATTGCTATAAGATTTGTTTTTTACACTTGCAATCTGTTAAATTGAATTTTTATGATATAACCAAGTGGACTTTGCAATGGCAAACAAAATTGAAAGGTATCAATTTGAATAAATTAAGTCCTAACAGACTATTTGTCATGTAATCATTCAGTACATTACTGTTTGAGACATTTTCTGGAAGATATTGGTTAAAACTTCTGAGATATATGGCCAACTGTAGGGATTTTTTTAATACTTTTCTAAATACATCTTGGTTTATGTGCTCAACTAGTATTTTTGGGAATATCGCTTAAGCATGGTTATCTTTTAGGCTTTGAGAAATGATTTTAATCTTAAAAAAGGTTTTAATATTAATAACTTGAAAAAACCTGAAACCCCCTATAGAATATTGGTTTCTATTGCAACTCTTCTGCTGTACAGATATCATATATATATCAACAAATCTTGGTGTTGGGTGGCTGTTGTTAAACTTGTCCGTTTAAATATTCCAGCAGTTGCCACCCCTCGCTCTAATTTTACCCCCTTATTTTCAAATATCAGGCTGGTCTGAGGTGTTACACATACATGCATACATAACATTTTAATCTGGTGATGGCTTTGTCTGGTGCAATTTGCCTAAAAGGCAAGAATAAATGGAATGTAGTCTGTTAATGGTGCATATAGCATCTGTATCTGCTTCATTCTTACATCTTGTTTGTATGTCTTAATTTGATAATCAGATGATAAAGACTACTATCTTGACTTTCTTTTTCTCTTTTGTTTCTGCAGGTGGTGGTGGCGGTGGATATGGAGGTGAGTGTTGATTTAAACAAAAAAATTTAATATTAAAAACAAAACTGGCATTCTCTTGAATGCATTTAGTATTTTTAAACATCACTTTATCAAGTAAAGATCATTCATTAAAAGACAAAACAAGCCTATTTTGTTTTAGAAGGAAAAAGACCATGAATGTATCATTATTTTATTTTATTTATTTATTTTTTTTTTATACTGCAGATGGTCCAATTATGGAAATGCCTGACACTGTGTTTGTTTATGGACTGAATGAAGATGTTACTGAAGAAGCTCTAATTCAACATTTTGGAAGCATTGGGGTCATCAAGGTAAGACAACTTTCTAAAGTTTTATCTTAAGTTTCATCAATGATAGCTTTTTGAATTAAAAATGTTTGTTCTGGCAGAACTGGAAAATAAGGAAAAAGATTTTTTGTGATTAAATCTAGCCTTTAAATTTATTCATCTGACTTACTAAATTGTGCTATTTATAAGTGAGTGTGACTACTCTTTAATTGTACAAAACTTAAGTGCTTGAGATTTCTGTGATTAACACACTTGACTGGGTATTAATTTCAATTTTAGAAGACTTGCTCACATTTGACCAATACACTTTTTTCTTTTTTTCCTCTTCAATGAAAATTTTAAGTTATTAAAGTTTAGCATGTATACATTTGTATTAATTCAAATTTTTTTATTAGAAAGAAAACTTATGAGTAGTGAATTTTAAAAAGCAATTAATCATTTAAATCTTTTGAATTTTTAAATATTTAGTGTAATCAAGTTATTAAAAGTTGGTTGACTAGAAAAAATTTTTTTTTCCCCACCCTCAAATTTTTTTTTTTTTTTTTTAATTGCAGACTGATAAAAAGACAAGCAAACCGAAAGTGTGGATTTACAAGGACAAAGTCACTGGTAAAGGAAAAGGTGAAGCAACTGTAACTTATGATGACCCTGAAAGTGCCAAAGCTGCTATTAATTGGTTCAATGGTGAGTTGCTATTTCTGTGCATTTTTTTCTCCACTTGAGGATAATTGCTTCTTCTGGAATCTGTTTAATTTGTAACAGTACAATCAAGATTGTCAGAATGTAACCTGTAAGAAGATGGTTATACAAGACAGTTGATAAGAATGTTTTTAAAAATTCCACTTGTTAAATGTAATGTAGAGGAAACATTTGGTGCATTTAAAAAAGATCAATGACTTATGTTGGAAAAAAAAATTTAATAAAGCATTAAGGCAAATTTTCTTATGAATAGTACTAAAATTTTTCTAAAGGGATTGCTTATGCTACAGTGTTATGTAACTTATTGTGGGCAAAATTTCCATTTCTGTGAATGAAAATGTAAAAAAAAAAAAATTTCTTAAATAACTGCAAATTTTTGACTAAAAAAATTCCTTATTAACTTTTTAAGCTGTTCAATTTGCCAAAAATAGAAGAAATTAAAATTGTTGGTGACTAGTTGCCTAAATTTTTTTTATTCATCTTGACTGATGTACTATTCATTTTGTAATTTTCAGAGAAAGATTTCCAGGGTAGAATCATCAAAGTAGAAATGGCTCAGCGTAAAGCTTGGACAGGTGGTAGAGATGGCCGTGGTGAGTATCCCAAATCTTATCAAATAACTTTCCCGAAATTTCATATATTCAGTTAAGACTTACACTTAGATAATTTGTATATTAAGATTTTTATTTAAAATGAAGGCTATTGGGCTTTGGTTGAATGTAAGATCTCAGTTTCCAATTTTAGTGAAGGGAGGTTGAATATTTAATCTCTTTGGTCAGCAAATAGCTGGAGATGCTAATTTAGTGTCATTATTTGAAAATATACATGCAGATTTTTTCCAAGTCGGTAGTATTAAAACTTAGTTAATGCTTTTCTGTCCAGAAACTCAATTTTATTTTTTCTTGCTTTACAGGTGGCCGAGGTGGAGGCCGTGGCGGTGGCAGAGGTGGGTTTGGAGGTGGTATGGGTGGTGATAGAGGAGGCGGTGGTGGTGGTGGTCGTCAAGGAGATTGGACTTGTCCTAACCCGTAAGTATTAAGTTCTTACTAGTGAATTGCTACTAAATTTTGTCAATAGTTTTTAAGTGTCAAACAGTGCAAGCAGATAATGGAAATTAATGATGACACTCCATGATCAAATTAAAAAAAAAAAAAAAAAAAAAAAAAATCGTAGTTTATGAATGTTTATTTTATAGAATGTTTTGCCATTTTTCTTTGACAAAATTTAATCATTCATTCTTTGAAAGGCAAAACAATTTTCTGTTGGAAGGTCTTAGTTACCAAAACTTGTATGTAGAGATTTGTCAGAAATATCTTGAATGACTCTTTATAACCCTTCTCTCTCACAAAAGAATGATTTATTCCAGCTGTGTGACTGGATAATTTTGAGTTTTTCTCCATAATTTGTCAAGTTTTAATAGGAATCTTATTTGATTTAAACATGAAAGGGGCTAATGTTAAGACTATATTAACTTATAAATGAATTTTTGATTGCCTTTTGACATAGTATTTTTTATTTTTCAGTGCTTGTGGCAACAACAACTTTGGTTGGCGTAATGCTTGTAATCTTTGCAATGCCCCCAAAGAAGGACTTGGCTCTGCAGGACCTGGTGGTCCCCCAGGTGGTCCAGGTAAGGATATTTCTTGATTGGCACCAATAACAATTTCAGAGGATCTTTCAAAAGAATCAAATTAATAGAAACTTTGTTCAGTGAGGTGGGGGTGGTGGTGGTGGATTTTGCTGGATTAAAATAGGCACATTATCATAGGGAGTTTTAGGCGAGTAAACCAGTATTTAGCAAAAACTTAAGACCCACACGTATTTTTTTTATTTATTTATTTTTTTTTATATTCATTTACATAACTAGATCTACAGTTTAATGGTTGAATCTCTAAGTATTGCAACAGTGCTTTATTTACTATCTAGTCTCTGCTTAATAAAAATTTTGTCTTAGGCATTGGCAGTAGGAAGCACTGTTTACTGATCCACTTTTTTTTTTTTTTTTTTTTTTTTTTTCCCCCCAAGGAAATAAAGGATGAGGCCTTTCATGTTTCTGAAGATTATCAGCATGACCTTCTTTACTGACTGTAGCCCAGTTAGCTGGGGCTGTAGAACAAACTGACTGCATTTCTGCAGGGTCTTGGGTATGACACTTGGGAATGCAGAGTACCTGCTTCATTGCTATTGCTCCTAGGTCCACTCTAGTCCAGAGTGGTAGTACCTGATAGGGGTCATCAAATACAACTATTTGACATTCAAACTGAGTGCAAACAAATAATTTAGGCTAAATTGAATTGTAAGTGATACATAATATTTAATATATCTAACGGCAAATGGATGAGTAGTGTTGATTTAGAAGTATTAGTGTTAGTAATAATAGAAACTATTAAATTGTAAAACAATAGCTTAGTGTGCAAACAAATTAATTTTAACTCATTTAAAATGAAATTGACGACAAACTAGTCTTACACGTCATGTTTAAATGTGTTAAATTATGGTTTCATAGCAATACTTGAAACCAGAAATGTGCAAAGAAAAATGAGCTCAGACTTATTTTAAAATGTTATAAATAAAATGTTTACAAATCATATTTAAATATATATGTATAAAGAGGATTTGGCATTAAATAACTTATAAATAAATATCGTAAAACTAATCCAAACTTTACTCACTTCGGCACTGGGGAACTTTCTCTTTACCAGAGACAGTGTGTTTTCAATTGTCTTTTTTGTTCAAACTTCTTGTGGCAAGTCCATGTTTAGCCCATTTGTAAACTTTTTTTTTTTTTTTTTTTGCAAAAAAACTTTGTCAGACCTCTGTTCAAACTCTTTCTATTTTGTATAGGCTTCAAAACATTTTTGTGCAATAAATTTTTTGCTTTTTAAAAAAAGATTCCTTTTATCTATCTATATATGATAAAGGTATTTAAAAAAAAGTTGTGAATTGGGACAAATTCTAATGACTAGTAAAAAATTTCGAGCAATAATTGTCCTTCATTTTAAACTTAAGAATTATTTCTCCAAGTGCAAGGTAGACAACTCTTGCTATAACGCTTACTCAGTTATTTCCCCTTGAATTCGTCTAAGATTTTTTTTCTTTTTGTACTTGGCAAAAATGTTTTTGCAAATACGTACTATTGTTATATCATTGACTAGTATTAACAAAATTTAAGTGAATCTAGTTACTTTTGAGTCAGAACTGTTCAATCCATGGTAATTTTAGGAGTAGAGGCATTTGGATAGTTTGTCCAGATGCTAGTAAAAATCCTTTAGAAGTATGTATATGGTGTATTGCAAATTACTCTTCCTCCTTAACAATCCTTGAACCATACTCTTTAAAAAAATTTTTTTTTTTTTTTCAAATTAATAGGTGGCTTCCGTGGACGAGGTGGCCCTCGTGGTGGTGGTCCTGGCATGGGTGACAGAGGCAGCAGAGGTGGCATGGGTGGTGGTCGAGGAGGCATGGGTGATCGTGGTGGTCGAGGAGGCATGGGTGACAGAGGTGTGAGAGGTGGAGGAGGCATGGGTGATCGTGGAGGTAGAGTAGGTGGCATGGGTGGCCGAGGAGGTGACAGAGGTGGTTTCCGTGGTGGACCGAGAGGTGGTGGCGGCGGCATGGGTGGAGATCGTGGAGGTGGTGGACCTGGTGACAGAGGTGGACGTGGAGGATTTGGCAAAGATCGAGGAAGGTAAGTCAATGAATATTATTGTCTTCATTATTAGCAGTTATAGAATGTGTGCACGTGCATTTACCTTTTTCTTTTAAGATGACTAATTTGCTTGTAAGGGAGTGTGAGTTAACTGTACAAGTGTTTTTCTTGTGAAGCTAATCATCCATTAAGATGAATTGTTTGATTAATGTAATTTTTACTGAACAATATTACAAAAGTACAATTTGTTTTCAATATTTAATTTTTTTTTATATTTTGTTTAGCCTTCTACTTTAAGTTTAGATAAATTTAACATTTGTGATTTTTAAAAAAAACAAAACATGACAAGACTAATTAATATTCTTTCTTTGCAGGCCTCAAGATAGCAGATCTGACAGACGACCAAGGCCGTACCCTTAGATAAAAGTTTTATCTCGTCTCCTCAGACCAGAGGAAAAAAAACATTCATTTTTAATCCATTTTTAACGTTCCATTGTCTCTTCTCAGTATTACATCCAATAATGCTAATAAACTTTTAAACATGAAATGATTGTTAGACTTGGTTTGATGCTTTTGGAATAAATACTCTACTACATGCAAAACTTGAAGATGAACGTAGGGATAAGTAGTGATGAACCCTCTTAAGTTGCTAAAGTTCAATTTAAGGTAAAAAAAACAAACAAACTTATTGTTAGCATGATGGAAAATAATTATTTTACTATGGAATAGGTTTTCAGGTGTGGGGGCTCTTCTTACAGGGGGGGTGGGGTGTTATTTGAATAACAAAGCAATCCCCTAGAACAAATACTTTATAAAAGTCACCAGACAAGAAAGGAAATAGTCACTATTTTATTTATGTGTGTGTGTGTATATATATATATATATATATATATATATATATATATATATATATATATATATATATAAACAGCTGAGCATTAAAAATGCCATTGAAACGTTCCACATTCAGTGCTGAATAATTTAATTTTTACTTTTCAAGCTTAACCCAAAAAATTGCTATGAAATACAGGAGAATATTGCAGTAAGTTTTGCTTTCCAATTGCTGAATGGTCATGGTATTTTTCAATGGGACACTTGCCTATGCCCCCTGCTCCAACGTGGCTTGGGAAAAAGTGCTGTTTTAAGTTACTGAGGGAAATATTTCTGTTGAAAACAGTGAAATCCACACATTACTAGGAGAGAAGTAAAGTGGCATATTCCTCATTACGTGTAGACTTTGTTTTTATGGAATAAAACTCATTCTGAAGAGACTTTATAGTGACATGTCATGTTGTCTTCCGTGTGTGTGTATGTATATATATATATATATATATATATAATCTCTCAGAATGGAATGTTTCACTATATGAATAGTCACAATTATGTAAAACTTGTATATAATTTTTTTTTTAAAAATCATTTGGGTATTTCCCATAGTTTTAGTGGTGGCTGACTGAAAGGATGGAAGAGAAACAAGTCTTAAGAGGTGGAAATGAATGACGATCAAAAAATAAGAAAGGTGTACAGAAATTTAGAAAAAAAACAATTTTAATGAAATTTATATTCACTTAAGTCAAGGTGGTTTATGAGTATTTATCACTGATTTTCACACTTCAAAAATCTAGCTAGTCTTGACAAAAATCAAAAAGCAGAGGTTGAGTTGGTAATGAAACTTTGGTATCTGACCTTGATAGGAAATATTTTTATCCCAACATTTCTAACATAGTTGCCACAGATCTTATGCTGATGCACCTGGTTGATATATTTTGCAAAAGGGACCATTAATTCAACAACAGAAACTTTGTATATTTTCTTTTTAAAGTAGAGGAATTATATTGAGTTAAATTACTACGACCAGAAAATCTAGCACACACTGGTGCGCAACGTACGAAAATGCCGGACAGCTGTTTTGACCTTATTAGGTCTCATCTGCAGCATATACTGTGATCTCTCCACTTGTGATCAAACCAGCAACCACAATGCAGAGCTGAAACTATACCACTGAGCCACCAATCCACATTGTACGCAAGTGATGCCAAATCAATTAGTCATGGTAATTGCGTGACCAATTAACCTGAATGTGTCTTGCAAGTTACATATGTACTCTTTACAGAGGATATAGTCACCTCCAGGAACACGCAAATGTTCGCCTGACTTTTTGGTTGTGATAATTCAATTCACAAGAGAAACTAACAGCCCAAATATCTGGATGCCTGGCAGTTAATGTTATTTCAATTAAAAATGCAAACTGATTTCTCAAATGAGTTGCATTCTCTTTTCACAGGTAGACAACAAAAGGGACTTGTGTGTTGTGCTCTTTCTGACATTGATCACTTTTAATTGATTTATTTACCTCAGATCGAGATCTATGCCATTGTTGACTTAGGCATCCAATTTTAGTTTGATAAATTTACATTCCCTTAATGCTTGCTAATTTGTATCCACAGCCTCATTGAATGTCTGTGGACAGTCCAAATGTTACTGGATGGATTAGCCGGTTGATATTTTTCTTGATTTCATGACTTAATTGTTTTACGGTTCAACAGAATTCTCAGGATGTTTTCCAAACTCTGAATGAATTGGATGTGACACTAAGTCAATGTTTACGTGGTGTTTAACAGGTTTGAATTCAGTGTTTAACTTCTGAGACTGGTTCCAGTACCAAGGTTATAGAGCCTCGTCTACCCTACTATTTGCCCATAGTTAGAATAGTTGGATGCATACATTTTCCAAGGATTTAGCATCATGAAATGCAAACAGTTTCCTTCAGAAGTTGACCTTGTCCATTCCCAATGACGATAAACATTACAGCATCATGTAGAATGTAATAATTTACTCAGCTTTTTGCTTAGATGTGGCACAAGGTTGTATGAATGAGGCACCCAATGACAATTGAACTCACCCATGGTTTGCTACTCTAGCTTGCTAACAATTACACTTCCCCAGGTGCCTATTATGTATATATTATTGACAAGTAATTTTCAAACATTTAGAATTGGGTGGTCTTGCATTGGTCAATGTGAGTTTTTGTAGAGATATTGTCAGATAAGTTTATGTGAAAGTGTTGTTTAGGTATATCAATTTCGTGCTGACAGCCAGGATTTCCTTGACTCGTCCCTATCATCTACACTGTCCCTATCATTTACACTGTGTCCACACAGATCTGATGGAAATAAGTTCTTGCTGGTTGGCCAACATTAGCATGTCCATGTGTAGGGGTCCATATCCATAGAAAATTAGGAATCAAATTTTATTTTTATGGTTACTATAGTAAGTAGGTGATTGTAGTTGAGAGCAACCTGAAAGCTCCCTTTTCAATAGCTACTACACCGAGGTGTAGGGGAGGGTGCTACTCCTTTCCATGGTTACTATATTTAATTTGTCTCAAAATTTCGATTTTTACGTGTTATTTAAAAAAAAAAAACAGTTGTAATTTAAATTAGAAATAGATTCTTTTAAAATAAAAAAAAAAGAGGATAGCATAAAAATATTTCTTCACATATAAGGATATTTTAAATGAATAAAATTATATTGTTTTTTAAGAAAGCAAGCAAGGTGTGAGTGTCTACATTACATTCAAAACAAATGTATTCAATTCCATCTCATGAAAGTCATTTTATCATATTTACCCAACCCCTCCGCTCGGTCAGGATATAACACAAGGTCAATTTTTTAAGCAGAGTTTAACAGGTTTGAATTCAGTTATCCTTCTCCTAGACTAGTTGCCTCACCAAGGCTGAAGAACCTAGTCTGCCCTACTATTTACCCATAGCTGGAGGGAGAATAATTGGATTCATACCTTTCCCAAGGGTATTTATGCTATGTGAAATGCAATCAGTCCAGGATTTGAACTCGCGTCGCCGTGTCCAATTCCTGCGATGATAACCATTACACCACTGGCACCTCCAGTCATTTTATAGACCTGAAATAAATTTGTAATGGAACTCATTCAATTTTATATAAAAATGTTTCTGCTCGGCCCGTGAGCTTGGATTAATACTTAACATTTTTTATTGTGTGTGTGCGCGCTCTTCTAACATCTTATCTATTGCTGGGACCACAACTTATAAGTATTCTTGCTGTTGCTCCAATTTCTGAGCTAGTCCTGATGAAATTTGTCTCGTAGGATTTATCCAAAGCAGAAGTCTTGTTGGTAATGAAACTTTGGCATCCACCCTTCAATAAGAAATATATATGTATTGATCTCTTTTGATTCAGTATTAGTAATGATTACAAGGTTTTAAGTTTTGAATTCATGGCATTTAAAAAATTTATTTATTTTTTTTTTTTTTAGTTGTGTAAACGTATGTTCTTTATAGGTTTTTCATCTTATTTTTAGTTAGTATGGATCTGGGTACAGTAGATATGTTTATTATATAACCCTCATCATATTTCTGTGGGCTAATGTTTTAATCCTTTCGTTCTGGTTCAATAACATTGTTTGGAAAACCTAATTTGCGTTTAATAAGTTTTGTTGGCGAGAAGAGGAAATAAATTAAGGTCTATTGATCAGATTTTTTTATGGTAGCTGTTTTGTATCTCTCTGGGTATTCGTTTTTCTTATTTAGGAAATAAGGATTAAGACTTGTTGGCTTTTTTTAATAGGCACTTAGAAAAATGATTGCTTATTGTTAACTGCATGTCAATCCATTTAAAGGTATTTTTTTATGCCTTTTAGGGAATCGCGTTCACTGTACATCTACGTTTTTGGTGCAGTCTTATCATATCTGAAAGATTAAACAGATCTATTTGATTCGTAGATGGAACCTTAACAAATACTACCACTCTTGATAGGAGTAATGGCTATGAAGATGTACTCGACATTCCTCAGAACTGGAGCCTCACAATCAGATGTAGTTTAGTTATACCAAGGACAACCTCGTTATGGAGGTGCCCGTGGTGTAATCGTTATCGTCTTAGGGAAATGAACACGGCGACTCGAGTTCAAATCCTGGACGAGACTGATTGCATTTGACATAGCACTAATACCCTTGGGAAAGGTATGAATCCAATTATTCTCCCTCCAGCTATGGGTAAATAGTAGGACAGACTAGGTTCTTCAGCCTTGGTGAGGCAACTAGTCTAGAAGGAAAACTCTGAATTCAAACCTGTTAAACTCTGCTTAAAAATTGACCTTGTGTCATATCCTGCCCGAGCGGAGGGGTTGGGTAAACAGTACCAAGGACAACCTCGTCCCCATTTAAAAAAAAAAAAAAATTATCTTTAATTTTATCTATTTTTATTTTTTGGGGAGAGGTGGGTGGTAGGCAGGTAATCTTATTCCTTTTTAGGAGATAGTGCCGACGTATTCTAATCTTTAACGATGGAGTGGGCACTCAGAAAAAAAAAAAAGCATCGTCTAGAAAAGAAAATTGTATTGTAGATATAAAATTAAAGGGAAGAACAAATACGGAAATAAACATACAGGTATACCTGGGCACCTCTGGTGGTGTAACGGTTAGCAAGCTAGACTAGCAAACCTACACGAGTGAATTCAAGTCTCATTGGGTACCCCATTCATTCGGCCTTGTGCCACATTGAAGCAAAGAGCTTCGTAAATTACTATACAGGTATACCTTGGGTTACGTCGTTTCGATTTAAGCTGTTCACGATTATAGATCGTTTGTCAAAAAATATATGGAAACTTAAAAAGTTTAAGTTATTTTATTCGACTTTACGTCCGTCCGCCACAAATATTAAAGTTGTAATATCACTAGAAAGGTGACTACAATAAATAATAAAAGTATAAAAAAAATCATATTAAAATACATCTGCAGTAAATGTTAATATAATCATAAATCCTAGAGAACGAAATATGACAACATCGGTGACTGTATTGTCGTCGTAGAATAAAATGCGCTCTTAAAGAACTGCTGTGTCTTAGAGTAAACCGCACTCACAAATAAAGAGTCCGATGTACTGTAAAGATCGCTAAATTGTAAACATCTACATTTACAAGTTTGGAGAAATGGTAGATTTTGGTAAAAATGGATAAACCTACACAGACAACGGATTCAGTAATATTTCGTTCTTTATTGGAAACAGAACTTCCTCAGAAAAAAGGAACAAAATTTTACTGAATCCGTTTTTAGTGTTGGTTCATCTACTTATTTTTATGATTTACAAGTATTTATGTACATAAACTAAAATTCATATTTTTTGTTAGCTTAAAATAGATTCTTATCGACCTTATATAATTAAAAATGCATTTATTGATAAAATGCAACATTAGGAATGGTTATTTATGGTTCAGTGACAAGTAAATTTGACTTACGTTGCCTCTCCTCGGACGAATTATCGACGCAAGGTGAGGCATACCCGTATAAATATATTCCATATATTGTACAGATTACCTGCAGAGCCAGGCCCTATCTACCTGGGTTTCACCTACGGGTTTATCAAGATAATCCTGACCTAAAAGGGTTGACCCAAATGACATTTTATTAAAAAAGCGGCCACCAGAAAGAAAAAAAAAAAAAGCTTAAAAAACCAACCCACAATCGATTTGCCAAGTGGGCAGGCCTTTTTTTAATGCCTGGAACGTATTTCAGATCTCTGGTTGGGTAACTCATTAAAGTTATAAAAAGCTATAGCTAACTTTTTCTTCTTCCATATATAGGAGACGATATCTATCACCAGCTTTATATTTACGGCATTGAAAAAAAAAATAACTCCCATTTTTATATAGGATCTACACCTAGCTTCTATTTAATTTCCCCACACATAATTAAACTTGTCTTGGGCCTGTTAATAGAAATGTGTGTGTGTGTGTGTGTATGTATATATATGTATATATATATATATATATATATATATATATATATGTGTGTGTGTATGTATATATATTATACACTTTAGTCTGTAACGTTAATGGAAGAAAACTTAACGGACAGTTACCGTGCCATTATAAATTTATTTCGACGAGTCGCCTCGCCACATATGGCGTACAAATTTTTAAATATATCCTGATAGATCTATTAACTGATAGCCATACTTCGAGCACTCCTGGGGTATTATATGAAATCTCTCATATTCTATATATGAATAATGCCAAACACAGTCTCTGGACACTAACCGGATATAACTGGTGTGTATATATATATATATATATATATATATATATATATATAACTTAGGTCAATTTTTTTTCAAATTAATCCACCATAGAATATAACTTCTAAAAAATAAAATATATTTCTTGTTGAATTGGCTAACGCAGCTATGAATAGATATCTGTAAATAAGATATTGTCTTTCTCGAAGGTAGGTAAGTAGTTAGCTAGAAGAACAGCAATCCTAATATCGACCGTAAATTTGACATTTCATACAGGTGAATTTATTTTCATTTTGGAAAAAAACACCCAAGAATAATCGGAAAAAATATCGTCCATTTACAAGAAAATTACGAAAATATTCGAAGAAATCTGAAAAAAATTAAGGAATTAACAGATTTCTTTCACGTCAATTTCGACTGAGATATAATGGTAATAGGGTAACCATATTTTTCATTTATTTATTTATTTTTATTTAAAACTGAATATCGTCATAAAGATGGCGACATTTAAAATGGTTTTAACTGACAGGCCAGGGATTCGTATTTTCATATTTTTGCCATAATGACGGACGCTGATTCAATTGTAAATCGATCGGCGAAAACGGAAGCAAAAGACCAGCAGTTGGAGGCGTTTAAAAATGGGAATGGTAGGAAAAAGAAGAATGGGGAGCAGAGTTTGAAAATGGACAAAGTGTGACAGAAGAATGAATATCTAGGAAAAAAATAGAAGTGGGGAGAGGAAAGGAATAATTAGAAAAGTTGAACGAAGAGAAGAGAAGTGAAAAGCGAATTTTATTTTAAAAAAAAAAAAAAAAAGAAAATTAATCAATTTGGAAGATTGAAGCGGGTGAGAGGGAGAAAACGAATTTAAGACGAATAGTAAATAGATGAATAATTTGATGAGATAGAGGAGAAACGGAAGTGAGCAAGTAAAGAGATGGAAGATTGGGGCCATTTAGGAATAAACGAATCTCTTAGGAGAAGGAAGAGGTTCATCTATTTTATTCATTTCAGTTGCTAGGCCGACTGACGAGGTTATGAAAACCGATCCTTTCATTTTCCTTATTTTCCAATGTTCTCGGTCAATAGTACTTATTTCCCTTTACAGGGTTTGACGTTTTCCCTTTTCTTTCCCCACATAATCAGCTATACCTTATTTCATTACGGTTTCTACAACTGCATCAGATGGAATACACAGTTCTTTGTTGTGTTCTCTTTTGATTGGTTAGTTGTTTTGTTTTACTGCGTATCAACCCCTTTTCGGGTCATTTAAAGCCGCGGAGAGTTTTACCCCTCTGAAGAGATGCATTCAGTGTATTCTACAGCTCCAGCCGACTGGGCCACAAGGCACTCGTTGGGTGGGGGGCAGGTCTTACCTCTCTGTAGAGATGCATTCGGTGTATTCTACAGCCTCAACCGACTGGGCCATCAGGACACTCATTGGGGGGGGGTCTTATCTCTCTGCAGAGATATAGTCGGTGTATTCTACAGCCCCAGTTTTCTTTTGAGAGACATTATTGGTACCATGTAACTTAGTACTTCTTGCAGAAAAGTCCAGTGATCGGTGTCTAAACAGATTAACCCACCGAACTTCCCTGATGAAAAATGTTTGTGTGTGTGGGAGAGTTTAGACACACAGCATGATTAAAAATAAGAACTATCAAAGAGCGAATGAACTCTGATGTAAAACTTCCGCTTCAATAAAATCAAACGAATTTTCTCTCAAAATTTTCTTGAGTAATTTTTCTATTAAACATTTTTTTTCTCTTGTAAACAAGTTGCTAAAGGTTCACTTGTTCACTTGTATCTATTCTGTTATCTCGCACAAGGACGCTTTATCAGCTTGGGATGTAGAATGCACAGACTGCATACACATAGAAGAGTAAAACTCCTCTTGTAACGAGTGACCTAGGTATGACACTAAGCCATGTGATGGTGAGGCTCCAATCCTGGAGTACCCGTTCAATGCCATTACTTCCAGGTCTACTTTGACCTGGAGTAGGTGTACCTGTTAGAGTTTCATCTATGAGTAAAATAGAACTGTTCAATCATTTCCGAAGGGTTAATATGATTATTATTATTGGTTATTTGAAACCATAGAGCGATGGGCAAATTATTTAAATCATCTAAGAATACTTAATAAATAGAATTATTAGCGTTTGATAGCAATACTTGAAACCGTGCAAACGAATGAGTTCTAATAGCTCGTTTAAAAACAAAATTACCAACAAACTATTCGCTTACACACACACACACACACACACACACACATTAAAGATGACTAGGGGGTACTGGAGGTCCGAGGATCCTGTGCACATTTGCGTGGTTAGTTTGAAAGACATTGGGTCATAAAAATACGAAGTAGAAAACAGAAGAAAGAAAAAAAAATGGAGAAAAACCGACAGAAGAGAGAAAAAAATACAAGAAAATAAATACGAAGTAAAAAGATAGCAAAAAAAGAAAGTGATAAGAAAACACAAGAGCAGAACGGAAAAAAAGAAAGAAAGAAAGAAAGAAAAGATAACAAAAAGTCCAAGGGGAAGAGAAAAACACTTGACGAAGGAAATTGACAAAAGGCGGCCTAATTGGAAAAATGAGAAATATATAGACAGTCAAACGACTAAGAAATATAATACAAACAAAGCGTGAGTTTGTGGGAGAGATAAAAGAAGTGAGAGTGTCAAATGAAAAAGAGGAAACACGAGGAAGCAACATGAAAGGTGAAAGAAGAAGAAAGATACAAGACCACGTGGTGAAGAAAAGACAAGGAAAAAGAAAAAAAACGACCCCACCAAAAAAACAAAACAAAAAAAAAAAAAAACAGCAGAATCGAAAGAAGAGAAATAAAGAGAAGACCACGAGTTGGAAAAAAGACAAACCAACAAAAAGAGGAAAAAACAAACAAAAAACAAAAACAGAATAACTGAATGAAAAGAGAGGAATACAAGATCACTTGTAGAAAAAATATGTAAAAATCAGTAGAAACAAAGAAAGAAAGAAATGCAAGACCACGTGTTAGAAAAAAAATGGACAAAGCAAGGACACTACCGATTAGATCTATACGTTTTTTTGTTGGTTAATTCAAGCTCTGTAGTCCGTGACTGTGATTTAAAATGATAAAAAGGACGAAAGAAACGAAGGAAAAAAAAGAGGAGGGAAAATTATAGACGACAGAGGAAAGAGTAGGAAATGTAATATCTTTTTTTTTAATGTGTTGGTCATCTTGCTGCTTTTTCGTTCTGTCCAGTCTGATTTCGTGCCTGACTGTCTGAAATTTCATGCACGTTGTGTTGGGGATTGTTTTGGGCATACAGTAATGAAGTGGTTTTATAGGAAAGCCCACCGTTTCATAATCAAAATCTCCGATTTCAAAAGGGTCTCACAGAAACCGGCCAAGACGATGGTTTTCGTAAGGCTTTGGAGCCTGCATTTTCCGAGTTCCAACGAAGTAAAGAGACAAATGGCACCTGTTCCACTTGTTTGAAGGCAATGAAGCCTGTTCTAATTATTTTAACGCAGTGAATTTTTTCGGTGTGTAGATTTCAACTTGTGGGTAATTGTTCGGTTTTTTTATGGTCTTGGGTGATGTCTTAGATTTGTGCATTGGCAATGAGGTGAACAAATAGATTTAGGAGACGTCAACACCGTCAGGGAAAGGCATCCTAAAATATCACATTGATTGGTGAGCCGATAGAGGGGATTTAAAGGACAAGAGAAGAAAAAAAAATTTTAGAAAGAAAACTTGTTCTGTTGTGGGGCTGAGGTTTGTATTTACATGGATAACTGTTAGAGTGTATCTTAAATTTACGGCACGAATATGCGAGCTTGAAGGAACAGAGGAGGGAAGAGGAAACGAAAAGAGACAGATAAAGAAAGAAAAGTGAGAGGAAATAACTTACGAACAAAAAAGTGGGGAAAAAGAATGAAGAGAATGATATTTAGCGAAGTAGTAAAGACATTAAAAAAACAAAAACAAAACAAAACAAAACACACACACACAAAAAAAAAAACAAACAAACAAAAAAACAAAACAAAACAAAAAAAAACAAAAAAAAAAAAAACAAACCAAAAAAAAAACAAAACAAACAAAGCAAACAAAAATAAAACAAAACAAAAAAAACTTGTTTTGAAAAAAAGGAGAACCGTGTTGACTTTAGCATTAGGAAAAAGAAAAAAGAGAACAAGCATTAATGAACTGTAGACTATTTAACGTGTTGCATGTTCCTTAGTTCATTTTGCTTTTTTTTAAATGTGTTTTTTTTAGTTGTTTTTTGTTATATTCAAAGTATTCCAGTGGTCGTCGCGTAGAAATGACGGAAGTATCGGTTTAATAGGATTGCTGAGACAAACCCAAATTAACAACAAAGGATAAATGGCTAAATTGTTATCCATATTGGTGAACCAACAATGCAAGGACTATAGTTTTAAAAATTTTACGGCTTATAATTTAAAAATTGCCGTATGGTTTGGTTCCTTTGTTTAATGGCATATCAACCTTTGTAGGTTATTTAATGCCAAAGCCATTCTCCTAGAAGAACAGTAGGTCTACTATTTAACCCATAGCTGGGAGGATAAGGGGATTCATACCTTTCCAAAGCGTATTTGCCCGAAAGTGAACGTAATAGTGCGACTGGAGTTCGAACTCGCTTACTACGATTCCGCAGTCCATCGCTTTAACCATTACACTACGAGGACACCAGAATTGCCGTAAGGAAATATGTAACGTAATTGAACGGCTAATAGCAAATTGAATAAATGAACAAATAAATCAAACAGTTTCCGAATAGCCAGGCCGAGGCATTCATGGTAATTAGAAATTACTAGTGAGGACTGGAGGTCCGAGGATCATGTGCGGAGCAAGCGGAAGCGGATTTTTCTTCCCTCGACACGACAGGCGGAAATGAGGAGAAGACTCGTATTTTCTTACGGGAGTTGTCTAGGAGACGTGATAAGGTAAAGACACCAGCCACGAAGACGTAAGGAGACAAAAGTTTACGTGCCCCAATTTTAGGAGTGCGTTCCAAAAGGAGGCGTCAGAAGTGGTAGTGTGTTGCCGTATTGGCCTAGGGGTTAGAGTGTTCGCCAATGGCCCGGGAGACCTGGGTTCAATCCCAGGTCGAGTCATACCAAAGACTCAAAAAATGGTACTTGATGCTTCCTTGCTTAGCACTCAGCATTATAAGGTACGGATCAAGGGTAAAGTAGAGCAATCCAGGAAAGGAGTAGCGCCCTCCCCTACACATTGGTGTAGTAGCTATCGAAAAGGGAGCCTTCAGGTTACCCTCGACTATGGTCGCTAACTTTACTTACTTATGTTCTTTAGTCTTGCTTCCTGGAACGGATCAACTTCGTAATTAATGAAACACATACATACATACATACATACATACGCATACACACATACATACGCATGCATACAAACAAGTACATATATGCACACATAAATACATGCATACATACCCATATATATTCACACATACATGCATACACATATATACATACACACGCATAAACACACACATTCACACACACATAAATAAATACATACACACATATATACACACATACACGCATACATAGAACTGTTTGACTAAACTGAATGGCTTAAAATAGAAATATTTTTGATAATTAAGCTGTGTACTTATGCTCAACTGAATTGTTTGAAATAGAACTGTTTGTATAAAAATGGATTTGGCATTAAATATCCCACAAAGGTTGATACGCCATAACAAACAAATAAACAAACATGCATCACTGCAGAGGGGTAAGACCTCCCAACGTATGTCCTGGATATGACAATAAACAATTTGATAGTGAGTTTCCAGTAATGCAAAGCATCCATTTATTACCATCGCTTCCAGGTTCACTCTGACTTGGAGTGGTAGCACCTTATAGGGTCCTATCTTGGGGTCAAATCGATCTAAAGTGTGTACTTATGCTAAACTGAATTGCTTTTTGATATCTAAATTGCTTACATATGCTAAAGAGAATTGCTTGAAATAGAACTGTTTTGATATTTTACTGTGTGTAAGTAAAACTATCCTTATACTAAACTGAAGTGTTTGAATTAGAACTGTTTGACTAAACTGAATAACTTGAAACAGAAATGTTTTTGACTATTAAACTGTGTACTTATGCTAAACTGAATTGTTTGAAATAGAACTGTTCATTTGTATAAAAATGGATTTGACAATAAGTAACCTACAAAGGATGATATGCTATAAAACCCAAACAAATATGGATCAGTTGTCGTCTACATTATACCAAAATGAAAATAACACTGACATCTTATTTTATCAAATATATTTACCAAAATTTCCTGAAAATATCTTTCTGTGTATGGATGCGCCCGTATTGCAATGGTTATCATCGTAGGAAATGGATAAGGCGACCCAAGTTCAAACTCTGGACGAGACTGTTTGCATTTCACATAGCGTTAATACACTTGGGAAAAGTATGAAGCCAACTCGTCTCTCACCTGCTATGAATAAATAATAGTGCAGACTGGGTTCTATACCTTGGTTAGGCACCTAATATAGGAGAAGGAAAATTCTTCTTTCAAAGCTTTCAAACTCCGCATAAAAATTGATCTGGTGTCGTACGAAGGAGTTGGTAAATACATTCATAAAAATATCTTGAAATCATCATCATGTCACGCCATCAGCAAGGATATCCCTGATCCTTTCTTGCCACCCTTCTCTATCGTCCATTGCTTCTGTCAGGTCCTCAAGGGCCACATCCCGTATCGGTACAGAGCTGCTGTTTGTAGGTTCTCGTTGGTCGTCTTGTCTTTGTTCGTCCATATGAAGGGGTCCTCAAGCGTACATCACTTATAAGTTCGTCCCTACTTCTCCAGCAGTGTCCCGCATGTCTGGTTTGTCTAACTTGGATAGTTTTCGTGATGGGTGGTAAGTGGCCGTACAGCTGTTACTTTGTGGGGTGCTACCTCCATGACATGTACAATATTGCTAGCAGCATTCTTGTGTAGTTGCTGTCGAGCCTTTTCTCCATCCGACTACTGCTTGAAAGAAACTGCGTTTTCTTTTTTCGGTCAGGTCTGACTTCCATATCACCGATAGCTTATCGATAGCTGTCCATGCATTTGCTAGTCGCGTGTTGATGTTTGTCTCGGTTGGTGAGACATTGAATTTATTGAAAGAAGTCGACATTGGCTTCGATCACGGCTTCCAGATGACTTCAGAATCTCTTGCAAGGCTTTTCGACAGTCCCCTTCTATAGATGCTGCCGTCATCCTTGCCTTCAGTTCATCTTTAGTGTTTTTTAGGTCTCTTGTTCTATAACCCATATTAATCCAGGAGAAGATACTAAGGATGATGTGGTCGCAGATATTTTCTCACAGTCGGTACTGAGTTCTGTAAGTGGGGCATGGTACAGACTTCTATTGCCAGACATTGGGTCTCGATTCAGGACAACACGATGTAGGTCTTCCTGATGGGAAGATGAAAGGAGATACAACAACACTATTACTAGTGGCCACCTCAAACACCATAGTGAGGACTGGGTCGGCTGTTTGGCTTTCATCAATATCGTTACATTTTGTGAGGATAAAGCAAGCCAACAGTTGTTCTTTACGTTCACTATCTAGCTGAATATTTTCTGATCTGAGATAAACCAAAGTACGTTCAGTTCGACCGGATGCTTGTGTTTGTAGAAAAGCTTTTCAGCGCAGTCTTTTCTCTTGTCTTTTATGGCCTCTGATAAGAATTTTGCCTTTCTCCTCAACTATGAAAAATAGCGAATGCCTTCATGCACTACTTGCCTGAAAAGAAACTTAGACACTCCCATGTCCCTGACTGACAAAAATTCTATTATTTTCGTTTATTCTTTCACATTAACTTTTTTCCATTTCCTAATATAGGATTTCTCAATATACATGGAACCTATGTGACTACTAATGTTGTATTCATTTTTGTTTAAGATGTAAAAATAGTGTTGTATATCCACATACATATACATATACAAATATAAATATAAGCAAAGATAATGACGAACTTCAATGAACGAACGAACACTCTTCTTTATAAAAATATATATCTCTCTCACACTTTATTCTCGAAAGGGTTGATGTTTCTGTTGTGTGTGAGAGATGAGTGGAGACAGGGACAGACTGCTATATTGACCCACATTCTCCTCTTGACCGTAGCAGCACTTTTTCCGTATCTTGGCTGGAGCTGCTCAACCGGGGGTTGCTGACGGTCACAACTCTCTGTCTTCATGCTGGCCCTCACTCTGGTCTTACTGTCACCAACTAACGCAACTGCCGCCGGCACCTGCCTATATTCTTTCATAACGTTCACTTGATTCCGCGTCTTCTTCCGCTTATTTACACACGTGCATCTCTTGATTGACGGTTCGATCAAGTGTCAATATACAACAATAGTATTCGAGGATCATTAAATAAGTTTCCAGACTTTTTTCGTATGGACACTTTTATTGATAGTACACACATGAAACACTAGTCCCCTTCGAAGTAATCTCCCCCGACTGCAATGCACTTCTGGTACCGTTCCATGGGGTCTTGCAGAAGTTGTTGGAACAGTACATCAAGTTCATTGCCACCGGAGGAGATTACTTCGAAGGGGACTAGAATTTCATGTGTGTACTATCAATAAAAGTGCCCATACGAAAAAAGTCTGGAAACTTATTTAATGATCCTCATATATCATTCTTTTCTTTCAAGAACGCATTTGATTTCGACATTGTTTAGTTTTCTTGAATAGAACGAATATTTTGTTGTTTACATTCTTATTACATTAAAAATATTAGTACTGTGTCGTTGTACCAGTAAGTCATATTAGCACTTGCGTCATTAAATTTTATTTAATTTAAATCGCTCTCATCCAAAGTCAACGATATGGCTTGTCTACCATTAAGGACATCCGGTTTCAACAATGATTTGAAAACACGTCACCCCAGCGATCTACCAAAACAATATGTCAAACCCGATATCTCCTTCTACGTGCAAGATTTTACACCGTATGAACTTTTGTGATGAAGTACACTTACACTCAAAGATTTGTCCCCTGCCGATAACAAAATTCAGCAGTAACTGCATATACGTTTAACGCATAAATATATTTTCTCTCTCACAGAGTGACACCCTCACATACAGATCTTTTACACACATAAAATATATCCCTTTAGATTTAAGCTAACAATGACTGCTACGTTGCATGCATGAATCTTCACACACACACACACACACACACACACACACACACACACACACACACACACACACACACTCTCTCTCTCTCTCTCTCCATCTCTCTCTCTCTCTCTCTCTCTCTCTCTCTCTCTTTAACTATTCACGCTCTGACTAATATTATCTTTTTCTACACGAAAAGACTTCATAATTTCTGTTTTTCAATAAACTTTTTCATTCAATTTAAAGAGATAAGAATTTATAATTTTTAGATCGGATTTTATTAAATCTTTTACACTTTTGTCTGCTACACATTACGGCATCAAAGGTTTAAAGTTTCACCCATAATCATTTTTGTCATTTATTCCATAAGTTACAACATAAAAAAAATGAATAATAAACGACATCATCTTCCCATGTCACAAGGATGACCCATCGGACAACAAGGTCTGCATTCGGGGATCATCCTCCTATCTCATTTTCCCCAAATCCAGGACCTTCCAACCATTGACCAAGTCACCTCAGACCATTCCAGTCTTCCAATATTTGTCCTTCACTTCACGGACTCAAAATATTCGTGGCCTTGTCCCTCTTTTGCCTACTTCCAAGATAGCCAAAGTTTGACTGAGGAGCCCGAGGGATAGTAGCGGTGACTCTAAAACAAACCCAAAACAAGAAAGAACATGCGTAACTTCGAACAGAAAGAGGAAGATAGATCGATAGATAGATAGATAAAATGAAAAAAAAAATAAAGAGGTTCAAATCTCCAATTGAGGGAAAAAAAAGACCCCCCGCCCCAAAAATACATCTCTGTAAAAACAGAAAGGAAATAGCGAAAAAAAAAAAAAAAAATGATAGAAAAAAAGAAAAAAAACCCAAAAATTCATGAAGGAATTCGAACCAAGTTAAAAAAAAAATCAAATACTAAATCTTCGAAAAACAAAACAAAGCAAAAAAAACAGAAACAAAAATCAGACACCATAAAAACAACTGCAATAAAAAACTTTTAAAATGACAACAAAAACAAAAAATATTCTAATAATGACTAATAATAAAAAACAATGAATAAAACAAAATAAAAAACAAAACAAAACAAAAAACAACAAATAAACAAAAAAAGCAAACGCGAATGAAAAAAAGCAAAACAAAACAGAACTAAAAAACAAAACAAAAACCGAAAAAAATTATGAAGAGATTCGAACCAAGTTAAAAAAATCATAAAAAAAACAAGAAAAAAACAAAACAAAAACACAAGCAACATAAAAAACAACAGCTACAAAAACAACATGGCAACAAAAATAAAAAACAGAATAACCAAAAAAAAAACAAATATCAAAAAGTAAAAAGTGAAGAAAAAAAGAAAAAAAAGCGGAGAAAAAAAGAAAAAGCAAAAACCGAAAACATTCATGAAGAGATTCGAACCAAGTTAAAAAAATCAAAAAAAAAAAAAAAAAAAAAAAAAGAAGAAGGAAAAAAGAAACAAAAAACAAGAAACAAACAATATATAAAACAACAAAAACAAAATCCTTTTAAAATAACAACGAAAAGAAAATCAAAAAGGGAAAAAAAAAAGAAGAAAAAAAGCCAAAAAACAAAAACTGAGAAAAATTCAAGAAGAGATTTGAACCAAGAAAATAAAAAAACAAACAAAACAAACAACATATAAAACAACAACAACAACAAAAAACTTTTAAAATAAAAAAAATAAAAAATTAAAAAAATTAAAAAAAGCAAACAGCGAAGAAAAAAGCAAAAAAGCAAAAACTGAAAAAAAAAAAAATCATCAAGAGTTTTAGACCAAATTAAAAAAAAATCAAATAACTAAAAAAATGAAAAAAAAAAAAAAAAACAACAACAAAAAACAAAACAAAACAAAAACAAACAAAACAAAACAACAACAAACAAACAACATAAAACAACAATAACAGCAAAAATTACAACAAAAACAAAAACAAAATGAGAAAAAAATCGAAAAACGGAAAAATCGAAGAAAAAAGTAAGAAAACAAAAATTGATAAAATTCATGAAGAGATTCGAACAAAGTTAAAAACAAAACAAAACAAAAAACAAAAGCAAAAAACAAAAAAACATAAAAATCAACAACAATAAAAAAGACTTTAAAGATAACAACACAAACAAAAACAAAAACAAACAAAAAAAAAACAAAACAAAACAAAAATATCAAAAAGCTAACAGCGAAGAAAAAAAAAAAAGAAAAACAAACTGAAAAAATCATGAAAAGATTTGGACCAAGTAAAAAAAAAATCAAACCAAGAAAAAATAAAGCAACCAAAAAAAAAACAAACAAAAAACAAACAAAACAATAAACAAAGAACACAAAAAGCAACAACAGCAAAAAAAGACTTTAAGAATAACAACAAAAACAAATAACAAAATAACAAATAAAAAAAAAAAATCAAAAAGTAAAAAGCGATAAAAAAAGCCAAAAAATAAAAACTGGGAAAAATTCTAGAAGAAATCCCCCCCCCCCAAAAAAAACCCAAAGCAAAACGAAACAAAACAAAACAAAGAAGAAAATCAAAAACAAAGAAAAAAGAAATTAAAGAAACACAAAACGAGCAAAATAAAAAACAAAAGCAAGAAAAAACTTTTCAAAAAACTACAAAAACAAAAAACAAAATAACATAAAAAGATAAAAAAAGCAAAAACGGAAAAAAAATTCCAACGTGTGTCCTGATGATCGTGCGGTATCAGTAATGCAGGAGCTTCGGGCAATACCGAGTACCTCTTCATTGCCATTGCTTCCAGGTCCGCTTATGCTCGGAGTGGTAGCACCTGACAGGGTCCTATCTATGGGCCAAATAGGACTAAACTGTGTACTTATGTTAAACTGATTTAATTGAAATAGAACTGTTTTTGACATTGAAACTGCGTACTTACGCTAAATTGAACTATTTGAAATGGAACTGTTTTTTTTAAATAGAACTAAACTGTGTACTCATGGTAAAAGGAATTATTTGAAATAGAACTGATTTGACATTTAACTGAACTGTTTTGACATTGGCATTGTAAACAGAAACATTAATTATACTAAATTGAATTGTTTGAAATAGAACCGTTTTGACATTTTACTGAACTGTTTTGACATTGACATTGTAAACAGAAACAATAATTATACTAAATTGAATTGTTTGAAATAGAACTGTTTTGACATTTAACTGAACTGTTTTGACATTGACATTGTAAACAAAAACTTTAATTATACTAAACTGAATTGTTTGAAATTTAATTCGGCGTTAAAAGACCCGGAAAGGCTTGATACGCCGTAAAACAAAACAACCAACCAACCTCATTTTAAACAGGTAAACACCTCATATTTAGTTGTAATATCAATGTTTTAAACACTTGATACTTAGCTGCAATATCAATGTTTTAAGAGCCACTATATCAATAACGTTCCCTCTCGTTTTAAACAGGTAAACACTTCATACTTAGTTGCAATATCAATGTTTTAAGAGCCAATATCGATACTTTTTGATTAGGAGTTTTTTGAAAAGCACAGGATTGAGTAAGTGCAGTACTCCCCACACATGGTTACATGCGGCTTTTTTTTTTGTTTCCTAAACTAAAAATTTATCTTAACGCTAAAAGTCGAGCACAGGGAGGATACTCAAAGAAATACAACAGCATAACTTTGCACTATATTGTAAGAGGAATTCATAAGCACAAACACACATACACACAGATATATATATAGTGAAATATAGCGTTATATATATATATATATATATATATATATATATATATATATATGTATATTATTTTTCACGCACGCACTTACACACATGTATATATATGTATATGTATATATCGTAAAGTTGGTGACCATAGTCGAGGGTGACTCGAAGGCTTCCTTTTCAATAGCTACTACATCGAGGTGTAGGGGAGGACGCTACTCCATTCCCTGGATTGCTCCACTTTACCTTTGATCCTTACCTGATAATGCTGAGTGTTAAGCAAGGTGGCATCAAGTACCATTTTTTGAGTCTTTAGTTTGACTCCACCTGGGATTGAACCCCGATCTCTCGGACCATTGGCAAACACGCTACTCATTAGGCCAAAGACCCTATATATATATATATATATATATTATCATCATCATCATGTCGCGCCACCAACGCGGATCTCCCTGACTCTTTTCCGCCACCCTTCTCTATCGTCCATTGCATCCGGTAGGTTTTCCAGGGTACATCTTGTATTGGAATAGAGCTGTTGTATCTAGATTCTAGCTGGTCGTCCTGCCTTTGCTCGTCGATGTGAAGGGGTCCACAGAAGTATGTCACGTATGAGTTCGTCCCAACTTCTCCAGCAGTGTCTCGCATGTCTGGTTTGTCTAACTTGGATAGGTTTCGTGATGGGTGGTAAGCTGCTGCTTTGTTGGGTGCTGCCTCCAGGACTTGTTCAATATTGCTCGCAGCATTTACATGTGGTTGCCGTGAAGCCTTTTCTCCATACGCTTAGTTAGCGTCTATGTAGTGGGTCCATACAGCAGTATCGATACGGCCGCTGCTTGGGAAAAAATGCGTTTCATTTTATCGGTCAGGTCTGACATTCATATGACCGATAGGCTATCAATAGCTGTCCATGCCTTTGCTAGTCGCGTGTTGATGTCTGTTTCGGTTGATGAGACACTGCTTCCTAGGTAGGTGAACTTTCAGAGAACTACCTTTTAGTGTGGAGATGTCGCCTCTTTGATTAAAAAAGCACATGTATTCCGTCTTGTGCGCGTTGACATGGAGGCCTATGTCTGCAGCTTCTCGTTCCAGACTATGTAGCAGTGTTTCCGCTTGGGCGGGTGTATTTGCCAGAAGCGCTATGTCCGTAATTGTTTGTGTGGGTTATCTTCTGCTTCTTTCTTTTCCCAGGTTGATGCCGTTGTCTTTCATTTTATCAATAGATGTTCTAAGCACGTAGTCTAGACAGATGATAAAGAGGTATGGGGCTAATGTGTCTCCTTGCAGCACACTTGCTATAATGTCGAAGTAGTCTGAGTCTCCATCTGGTGTGCGGACCTTTAATTTTGTGTTTGTAGCATCATTATGGTTGCGACGGATTTGTGGGATAGGCCGTAGGCGAGTAGCATTTGCTCCATTTTCCCACTGTGTATGGAGTCAAAGGCCTTTGCGAAGTCGACAAGTAATATTGTTGCCTCAAGGTTTTTTGCACGTACACCTACAAGAATTCGACGGATAGTCAAAATTTGTGACATCGTGGATCTATTTCTCCGAAAGGCATTTTGGTTCTTCCTAAGTGTTTTCTCAATTTTGGTTTCTATGCAGTTGCGTAGTAGAGCATAGTAGACCTTGGCTGCTATAGATGTAAGGGTTATACCTCGGTAGTTCTTGGCTAATCCGAGGTCGCTCTTCTTAGGGAAGAGGAGGATGCATCCCTTTCTCTATTTGTCTGTGTTTTGATTATATACGGCATTACAGCGTCGGAGCAATATGTCGTCGAATTCCCAAGTGTCCCATTCTTCTGGGGGCATTTCATCAAGCCCTGCTGCTTTTCTATTTTTAATTTTTCTTAGTACTGAGTTGAGTTCTTTTTGTGTAAACTGTCCTAGTTTGATGTCTAACAATTTACTATTAATTCTCGTGATTGGTTCTTGTGTAACTTTCGAAGGGTTGTAACATACCCATGATACGGATATGTGAAACGTACATAGACTGTTCATAACATATATACATAGAACACAGGAATCCCGAAACACGAAAAACACGACTTCTTAGTTCAGGAACGAAACTTTTTATTACCTTTGAGTTAAAAGGTTCTTCGACATAAGGAGAGAGATACACATTCTTTCTATGCTTACTTTTCCATCTGCCCCAAACCACGTGCGCACCCGCCACAAGGCCTCGCGAGCAAGCGAAAGTCAACCTTCTTCCTCCGAGGCAGAACTCAACTAACTGACTTTTTTCAAAATTCCCAAAATTCTCTGTGCGCGCTTCTGGTGCATGACGTCATTTACATCCCTGGTCACATCATCTATCTGGGATTTTTATTTTGACATCTGTGAACGACACATCCTCCCCACGCACGCGTCAACACCTGCGCTCAAGTTTGTACCTAACTAATCCATGCACTGAGCCAAAAGGTTCTCAGCCTAACTAAACCCAAAGGCAAGATATATAAAACGAAATCCCTCGGCCATTATATTACAGGGTTTCCGAGTGAATTCTTGAAATGTTGTTTCCATAATTGTATTCGTTCTTCTTGGCTTGTAGCTTTCAGTTTAGTTTTCGCAGTGCTCTTCCTTCGGCTCAATTCGTATACCGTTTGCTATGCTATCCTAGATTGTCTATCTTCAACCGAGTCTCTAATCTTATTGATCTGATTTTGTATGTGTTCTGCTTGTTCTTTTAGGTATATGTTAGTTAATTCATTTTGTGTCTTTTTAAGTTTCAGGACATTGGTATTGGTTGGGTTCTTCCTATTGAATTTGGAGACCGCTTTCACATCTGCATGCTTTTTCCTAACTGCTAATGTCTCTCATGGGACTTTAGGTTTAGCTCTTTGTTTAGTTGGTATACATTCTGCTACCGCTTCTAAGTGGGCATTGACGAAATTCTCATATTCGTCATTCGGAGTATGTGTTTCTGTCTTCTCCTGTTGTGCATCAAATTTGCTTCTTAGTGTTAATGCATATTTATCTCTAATATCCCTCTTATTAAGCGGGGACCAGTCATAGTGTACAGTGGTCGTTGTTCGGGTCGTATTCCTTCGTAGGCTCAGTTGTATTTTTGCCGTGACAATTCGGTGATCAGAGGACACACCCTCGAAAGAGGAATATGCCTCGCAATTCA
>CAUZXS010000488.1:100000-122500 GCA_963585895.1 Sepioteuthis lessoniana
ATGATTTCACACGTTTAATTTGAGGTTGAAAAACAGCAAATATGGATTACAGTCTATATATAAGTGGGAATAGAAGAAAATATATGTAGTTTTCAAAGAAGCTGTCCGCTATTAACTTGTTTTTAGTTCTCCTAGGATAAGTAACATAATGGCCGCAGGATTTCGTTTTATATATCTTGCCTTTCGGTTTAGTTAGGCTGAGAACCTTTCGCTTAGCACATGGGTTTGTTAGGTGCAACATGAGCACAGGTGTTCACGCGCATGCAGGGAGGATGTGTCATTCAGAGATGTCAAAATAGAAATCCCAGATAGGAATTGAGACCGGGTGATGTGAATGACGTCACGCACCGGAAGCGTGGGCGGAGGATTTCTGGGATTTGAGAAAAAGAATGAGTTGAGTTTTAGGGTCCGATGAAGACGGTTGACTTTCGGGACCAGACCAGTAGTTTGCGGCGGGGGCCGCGCGTGGTTGGAGACATGTGATATAATGGCCGAGAAATTTTGTTTTATGCCTTTGAGTTTAGTTAGGCTGAGAACCTTTCGGCTCAGTGCATGGGTTACTTAGGTGCAACATTAACGTAGGTGTTCACGCGCGCGGGCGGAGTGGACGTGTCATTCAGAGATGTCACAATTGCCCAGAAGGGAAACGGGGCTACAGAGTGTGGGTGACGTCACGCGCTGGAAGCGCGCGGAGGATTTTGGGGATTTTGAAAAAGTCAGTTATTTGAGTTGAGTCCTGCCTCGGGAGAAGACGGTTGACTTTCGCTTGCTCGCGAGGCCTTGTGGCGGGTGCGCACGAGATGGGGGGGGGAGATGAACAAACCGGAATAGAAAGGATGGGTATCTCTCTCCCTATGTCGAAGAACCTTTAAACTCAAAGGTAATAAAAAGTTTCGTACCTGAACTAAGAAGTCGTATGTGTTTTTTCGTGTTTCAAGATTCCTATGTTCTATGTATATATGTTATGAACAGTCTATGTACGTTTCACATATCCGTATCATGGTTATGGTACAGACAGATGGAAAAGTCAGCATAGAAAGATTGTGTATCTCTCTCCTTGTGTCGAATTACCTTTAACTTATAGCGGTTCGGGAAATTGTTAATTTCTCTAACACTATATTTTTTAGGCAACACAAATGAATTACGAAACTTTTCTTTAACAACACAACAAGGAAAGTTTTTTATTGGCAGCTTTGAATATGATTTGCTTTTGGTGCTGCAAGACTCGTGGAGTTTAGGCTTGTTAGTGTTGGAGACGAAATGGCTTAGCGGGATGTTGAGATGGCAGCGTGTGTTGCGGGGCGTGTGAGGGATTGTGCTTAAAGTCACCGTGTAGTTTTGTATCTGGTATTTGGGGGAGAGTATGCGTTATCTCCATTAATGTGGACCAGAAGTGAAATATGAGCTAGTGTGTCGAGAGCGGAGTTACGCTCGGATCGACATGGCCATTTTTTGGGGTGACATGAAGTGGTGCCTGTGGAAGGCATGCTGAATGCATCCAATTCATATTTAACTGGGATTCCTTGTACGAAATCCATAAATTAGATGGTACCCTCCTTGAGTGTCCACGTTGCTGCTGCTGGTGTTGCTATGTTAAAAAGCATCGCCAAGCAGGGACGGCCAGAGGAACATCTGTTCTGGTCGCCGTCTCAAGCCAAAGAGAGTGGGTTTGGCCGCTCACCCGTTTTGCAAGCCGGAAATGAAAGTCCGGACTGAATAGGATAAGTCGTTCTGATTGGGTGAAATTAAGTCTTGAAATAAATTGAGCGCCAAACCAAAATACGAGATTTTCCTCTTCTCTACAAACTCAAAGGTAATAAAAAGTTTCGTACCTTAATCAATTTCGTGAGTTTCGTGTTAATAGATTCCCTTTGTCTATTTCACACACCCGTATATTACCAGACATTCTTTTCTCATTTCTTTTTCATCTGTCTTTAAGTATATCCTCTTTTTTCCCTTTTTTTTTTTATTTCTTTGAAGGAATATGTTCTCGTGTCGGCTACTCGAAATATTTCGTTACCTTTTTTTCAGTAATTCATCTGTTTTCATACTCGATGACGTCCAGTTTGATTTCTGTGCATAAATTACAATATTTTATTCCTTTGGTCAATACTTTCTTTATATTATGATATATAAAAACAGTTCTTTCACATAGTGGCCACTTATAAAAAATCAAGTATATATATATATATATATATATATATATAAGTGATTAAAAAGTAACTCCATGATTTTACACCTTTGTTCAATGGTTTCTTTGTATAATATATAAATGAACAATTCTGTCCCTTAGAGACACCTATATATATATATATATATATATTATCACCCACAGACAGACTGTTCCATTGTATCACAACTCTTCAGTGTGGCTAGACCTGATTGATGCTTCAAGCTGAGATTTGAACCCGGTTGACATTACATCAGTCTGATATCTTACCCCAGAAGCATTGTAATTCTCAGCGTAAGTGTAGGAATTTTTTACGTATATATCTTTTTACATATACGTTAACAGCTACTTGGAATTTTAAATTCTTTGAGAAGAGCTTTTGCATTACTGCGTATGTGGCGGTCGGCAAACTTCCCCATTAGAGGACTCTACGCACGGTAAGGGCAATATATTCACACACACAAATCTCCGCTGAAGGATAAAACCCCCTCCCCAACGAGTGTCCTGATATGACACTAAACAATCAGATAGTAAGGCTTCAGGAATCGTTCCCAGCCCCCCACTTTGGCCCGGAGTAGTAGCACCTTATTGGATCCGATCTATTTATACTGTGCAAACAAATGACTTATGCTAAATAGAATTGTTAGAAATAGAAGTGTTTGATAATTTCATGTAAACTACATGACTGATATTAATTGAATTCATAGTTATACTTGCCCAGTCGGCTATGGCTGTAGAATACACCGACTGCTTCTCTGCAGAGGGGTAAGACTCCCCCCAAAAGAGTGTCCTGTATATGACACTAAACAGTCTGATGGTGAGGTTCCAGTAATACTGGGGCTTTGGGGAATGCAGAGTACCCCTTCATTGCCATTGCTCCCAGGTCAACTCTGGCCCGGCGTGGTAGCACCTGATAGGGCCCTATCTATGAGTTAAATAGAACTAATGGCATACTAATGCTAAACTGAATTGTTGGACTAAATTGAATAGCTTGAAATGGAAATGTTTTTGACAATTAAACCGTACTTAAGTTTAAACTGCGTGCTTATGCTAAACTGAATTATTTGAAATGGAACTTCTTTTTGATATTGAAACTGTACTTACACTAAACTGAATTGTTTAATATAGATCTGTTTTGACATTTAACTGTGTGTAAACAAAATCTGTACTTATATCTTAATTAGCTGAATTAGAACTGTACTTATCTGAATTAGCGGAATTGGAACTGCTTGATTAAACTGAATAGCCTGAAATAGAAATGTTTTTCACAATTAAACTGTACTTACAGTTTAAACAGCGTGCTTATGCTAAACTGAATTCTTTGAAATAGAACTGATTATTTACATAAAAAATGGATTTGGCTTTAAATAACCTACAAAGGTTGATATGCCATAAAATCCAACCAACCAACCATAGTTATACCTAGCAATACTTGAAATCATTTAATTTTATTGATTCATGCTAAATTGATTTGTTAGCATTAAAACTGTTTGATCATTTACCTGTGTGTGTTTATAAAATGTGTTTACAAGTCATAAATATTTGGTATATATGTGAAAACAGAATTTGGCATTAAATAACCAGCAATGGTTGATATGTCCTAAAACCCAACGAAATCAAATCATACATACTTAATATAACTGTATATGGAAGATTTGGCATTAAATAACCTACAATGGTTGATATGCCATAAAACCCAACCAAACCAAATCATAGATATTTAATATAAATCTATTTGGAGGATTTAGCATTAAATAACCTACAATATGCCATAAAACCAAACAAAACCAAACTATCCCACATTTCCTGAATCAAAATGGATAGGCTAAGCTGAAAAAGCCTAGGACTCCGGATTGGGTTCGGAGCTCTGTGAAGCCAGGGAAACCTTAGAAAGCTTGAAGGAGGAGGAGGAGGAGGTTAGCGTTGTATAATTGATCCAGTGCTCCTCATCAAGCGCTTCTTACTTATTTTGTTAGCTGTTTATATAAAGAGAGATATTAAACAAATACATAAAAGCTTTCATTCATATTGATAATTACGTATATCTTGATATTTTAGAATTATATATTGGAAATAAATAACAAGATTGCTACAGCATGTTTACCCTGGGAACAAGAATATTGAATAATGAATAAAAAAGATAAATATATTTACTTTATGACCTCATACAATATTAATTTTTGTTTCTAAATAATATTTCCTGATTACGTAACATGGGCAAAATTTTAGAAACAAGTATGCCTAAAAGTTTATTTACTCTAATAGCAACAAAATTAGGAGACAATAATCATGTATTAAAAACACCAACAACAGATAATCCTCTCTTCAGAAGACAGACGAAAAAGAAAATGGCTGAAAGGGATGTGAAGAAAAGGCCAAAGGACTGCTACATTATTTGTGAAAAATTCGAAAGAAAAAGTACATCCAAATTTTGTATTTCTCTTGCTGTAATATAGAAAAAAATTTCATATATTTGTTCTTAGATAACACTGGGCAACAATTTTTTACTTTTTGAATATTGTCTAGATTTCTACAACTGATTTAGGTTATTTTTTCACTGCTGAATCAAGAAATGGCATCCGTTTCTCTCGATCAGGTCAGGTTTTTTTGCGAGGTTGATTTGAAAAAAAAATCAGATCTTTTGACAATCGATTACATTTTTGTGGCATTATCAGCTGATTTTTGTCAACACATATGTTTTGAAGAGAAAAAAATGTTTTGCCAACAACACATATTGATTACCGGATAGAAACATCGATTACTGTAAACTGAATGGTGGGCATTGATAAAGGTAAGTACACGTAAATTGCATGTTGCTTCACCCTTGTCCAAACTTCAGGGCTTGAACTTCCGTTTCTTCGAACTCCTGGAGTGCTCAGTGGCAGGGACGTCTCTCTTCAGATTTCAACAGTCGTCACCTATCATGACTGCGTCCCAGCGACCCTGATACCTGGTCTCCATTTCTTTCAGGTCCTGATGGAATCTCTCCCCCTGCTCGTCACTCATTGAACCCAGGTTCTCAGGAAACCGGGCCATATGTGAAAATAGTTAGTGCATCTTGAAGCTCATGTTGCAGCCCAGATTTCTGAAAGCAGTCAGCATGTTGTTGACAAGTTCTGCGTAGTTTTTGGCCTTATTGTTGCCAAGAAAGTTATTCACTATCATAACAAATGCCTTTCACGCTTCCAGTTCCACTTCGTTCATTGAGCTTTCGAACTCTGGATCTCGGATGAGCTGTCGGATCTGAGGACAGTCAAAGATGCCAGCTTTCAACTTCTCCATGGTCAATCTTGGAAAAGCCTGGCACAAGTAAGTGAAGCAGTCACCATCCTTGTCCAGAGCCTTGGTGAACTGCTTGATTAAGCCGAGCTTTATGTGCAGCGGTGAGAAGAGTATTTTGTCTCTATCCACTGGAGGGTCGTTGATAACGTTCCTTTTTTTGCAAGGCACTAATTCCTTCCGCAAAGACCAGTCCTTCTTCGTGTAAAGCTGAGCACGGTCCCTACTATCCCACATGCACAGAAAACATGGGTACTTGGTGAAGCCAGACTGCTGTCCGAACAAAAACTTCACCATCTTCAGGTCAACACAAATAAACCGCTTATGCTGATCATAACCAATTTTCTCCAGCACATACTTTACCGCTTCATACTTCTCCTTCAGTGTAGTCGAGTGAGCAATGGGCACAGAGGCAAACTGGTTGTCGTTGTGTAGCAGAACACATTTCAGTGATGACTTGCTGTTGTCAATGAACAGTCTCCAATCTTTGGGTTCGTACTGTAGCACCTCAAGCTTGAACAGAAGCTGCGCAATATCTGCACAGCACGCCTTCACTGTAGAGAAAAAAACAGAGGTACTCTTGATACCTGTTGCGGAAGAAGCTGATGCGAGCACTGTCAGAGAGGAGTTTTTTTTTCCTTCAATCTGGATGCCAACAGTTCGGAAGAGTCCGTTGACAAGCTGAGGTAGCGAACAAGATCATTCAACTCCTTTTGGGAAAATGAATGTGGAGCATCATCTTCAAGAACCACTTCTTCTTCGTCTTCATGTCTTTCAACACTGGAGACACCTTCGTCACTAATGTCAGGAAGTTCTCCGAAGATAGGCACAGGAATTTCATCACAATGAGGACGACATGCTGATTGAAGATCAGGATACTTGAGGCTGCCCCGGTTCTTTCTGTTGACCCTAGTCACATAAACAGCGCAGAAGTAGCAGTCAGTGACATGGTTTGTCGGCTCCCTCCAAACCATGGGAATTCCAGACTCCTCTTACCATTGGTCCGCCTACGCAGAGTCTCGGTGCATGCCTTGCACAACATGTGTGGCGCCTAAGCTTTATCCTGGTCAGCAAGTTTAATACCAAAATAAGCATGGTAAGCACGCGTTATGAAACTTGTGACTGGCTTCCTATTAAGAGCAATGGTGTATTCTCCTCAAATATAGCAGAACACGTCGGGATTATTTCTGCACGATCTTTTGACCGAAGCTATCTCATTCACCTTCAAAACAAAAATAGGTACAAATTAGTTATAAATTGGTGCCACTGCAGCCCACCGCGTTCCGTATTTGGCGCCACCAGCACGACAACGCAAATATTCCGCAACACGCATGAAGCGAAAACACCCGTACATGCGCGGGTTGAGTTTCCTATACACTTCCTGGGGCGGCTGCCCGATTAACTTTAGTTTTGATCCACCAGCTGTATGCTTTGCCGAACCAATTTTTGGAAGATTTCGAGGTTTTATGACTTCAAACTGACCCCTTTTCGACATAATCATCCAGAACTATCGGACTTGAATACTTGTTATCAAAATAATCATTTCCAATCAAATCAATTATTTGACATGGCATTTTACCCCCACCAAATACTAAAATGCTCCACACAAGTGTACATGTGAACAAAAATTTAAAAAACGACATATGGCCATAGCTCAAAAACTTGACCTAATTGAGCAAAACCAATGTGATTTTTGGATTCAGCGGATCAGATTCGTCCTAAATCAGCTAAAAAATGCAGACAACAAATTTGTTGTAAGTAAGTAAAGTTAGCGACCATAGTCGAGGGTGACCCGAAGGCTCCTTTTCGATAGCTACTACACCAAGGTGTAGGGGAGGGCGCTACTCCATTCCCAGGATTGCTCCACTTTACCCTTGAACCGTACCTTATAATGCTGAGTGTTAAGCAAGGTGGTATCAAGTACCATTTTTAAAGTCTTTGGTATGACTCGACCTGGGATTGAACTCAGGTCACCCGGGCCACTTTGTATCAGAATGTAAACAGATAGCTCTAGTGAATTTACAAGAAAACGAGAATAATTTAAAATGGTAATAAAAGAGGAAAGGCGTAAGGAAGAAACAGTAAAAATAGAAAGATAAATGAATCTTCCCAAACAAGTAAACTTTTAATCGAAACCATATTTAAGTAACTGGAAAAACATAAAGGGCTGAGCTCAAATCATGGTACAAGAATATCATTAAATAGCAAATGGCTTCAAGTACAAAATAATAGTTATAGGC
Source organism: Sepioteuthis lessoniana (assembly GCA_963585895.1). Classification (NCBI taxonomy): domain Eukaryota; kingdom Metazoa; phylum Mollusca; class Cephalopoda; order Myopsida; family Loliginidae; genus Sepioteuthis; species Sepioteuthis lessoniana. Next base: position 107,690 of record CAUZXS010000488.1, read on the forward strand.
AAATATAATAGGTATTTCCCGAACCAAAATTAGGGGACACTCGAATAATTTTGTAACCACGTGAAGATTTTGTCTTCAAAGGAAGCGTAACCCTTAAACCTTTTAACAATTCAACTGTGAAAGATTTCTTTATGTAATAAAGGATGTTGTCACTACTATAAACAATATATATTTGCATATATATATATCGGTATTATTTGGTCCAGTTAAACCGGAGTTGGGAGTAATTCTATTAGGACAAGAAAACTATTCAAGAGTGAACATTTTTTACTGGTAAAGAGCTCAATGTAATAGACAGTACATTAAATTATTGCTCTGTCGTGTCTGTTACAATATATATATATATATATATATAATAAATATATATTATATATATACTGACGAACAACACTCCCATAATATATATATATATATATATATATATATATATATATATATATATATATCTGTGTGTGTGTGTGTGTGTGTGTTTCCCAGCGTTAAGCGTTTCGGTTTTTATATTAAACCATCATCAGGATAATTTTAATATGCAATATTGTATCTTCTGAATCATATTCAAGTGTTCAATATTCAAAAAATATGTTGTATTTTTTAAATTATATTCAATTCTTCAATAAAAAAAATGTTGTATCTACTGAAATGTATCCTCTGAATTATCCTCAATTTTCAAATGAAAAAAAAAAAATTAATATTATTCAGAAGCTATAACATTACATACTAGCATTGCTCTGATGATGGGTTGATATAAGAACCGAAACGTCAAACGTGGCTAATAATTCTACTATGAGTAAATGAATTCTCTGAATATCTTGTTTTTTCTTATTTTATACATACATACCGTCGGATTCATTTCCATAATGTCAATACCGATGGATAACTATTAGCAATATGTATATATACATATATAAATATGTGTGTGTGTGTGTGTGTGTGTGTGTATTTACCAACCTCTCAAAACCAGTTGGATGTGACACAAGGTCAATTATCTAAGCGGCGTTTAATAGGTTTCAATTCGGAATTTTCTTTCTCGTAGACCGGTTACCATACCAAAGTTAAAGATCCTAGTTTGCCCTACTATTTTATTCATTTTTGGAGGGAGAATCGATGGAGTAACAAATTTCCTAACGGTATTAGGGTTAGGTGAAATGGAAACAGCTTCGTCCAAGATTTGAACTGGGGTCACCATGTTTATTTCCTAAGACAATATCTATTACGCCACAAGCGCCTGTTATTGTTTATGTGTGTGTGAGATAGATAGATAGATAGATAGATAGATAGAGAGAGAGAGAGAGAGAGAGAGAGAGAGAGAGAGAGAGAGAGAGAGAGAAAACGAAAATTAATTCGATGCTATGTAAATATAGAAATATGAAAAAAAATATTCAGAGAATTCATTTCCTCATTGTGGAATTCTTTGTCATCGTTAGACGTTTCGGTTCTTACATCAACCCATCACCAGGGCAGTATTAGTATGTAATGTCGTATCTCTTGAGTTATATTAATTTATCTAATATTGAAACTTGAATATAATACAAAAGATACAACATATTTTTTGAATATAAAAACTTGAATATGATTCAGAAGATACAATATTACATATTAAAATTGTCCTAATGATGGCTTAATATAAAAACCGAAACGCTTAACTTTGGCCAATATTCTTTCTTTCTCTCTCTCTCTCTCTCTCTCTCTCTCTCTCTCTCTCACACACACACACACACACACATATATATATAATACAAACATGCTTATCGCTACTGTCCTTTTCATTATGTCTTTATTCATTTTCACGAGGTGTAGAAAAAAAATTCTTAAGTCGTTTGACGATCGATAGAGATATAGTGAAAGTGACAGTCACAATCGGCATGTTTGTATTTGAACAATATATTTTAAGTTCATTTTAAAATTTACTTGTGTAATCGTTTTAAAATTATATATATAACTGGGCCATTGAGTAGAGTGTTCGCCAATGGTCCGGGAGACCGGGGTTCAATCTCAGGTCGAGTTATACTAAAGACTGAAAAAAATGGTACTTGATGCCACCTTGCTTAACACTCAGTATTATAAGGTATGGATCAAGGGTAAAGTGGAGCAATCAAAGGAAAGGAGTTGAACCCTCCCCTACACCTTGGTGTAGTAACTATTGAAAAGAGAACCTTCGGGTCAGCTTTGACTAAGATCGCCAACTTTACACATATATATATATATATATATATGCGTGCATGTAGAAACATAATACATGAAAAATTAAGAGAAATAGAAAGTTGAATGGAAGCGGAGGATCAGGAGTAGGAGAAGAGGAGAGGAAGCCTCTGTTCAAATATGGGGATGGTAGTTTCAATATGCTAATCACCCAAGAACGTGTCCTGTCAGTTCATCTCGTATATCTGGTTGTATCATGGCCACAGCTTGGAGACGGTAGCTGAATCACTCCCTCCTCCTGACTTCACTGGGCATGGCGATTATTTTCCAGAGAATTCTCGTTTGTCTTACCTGACTTATTAGCTTCCATTTGGCTTATCGCAGATTTATTTATTCACACTGACCATCCTTCTTTGATATTTACGTAATTCTTTCTTTCTTTCTTTCTTTCTTATTTAGAGTTTTCCTTTCTTTCTTATTTAGAATTTTCTTTCTTTCTTTCTTTCTTTCTTTCTTTCTTTCTTATTTAGAGTTTTTTCTTTCTTTCTTTCTTATTTAGAATTTTCTTTCTTTCTTTCTTTCTTTCTTTCTTTCTTTCTTTCTTTCTTATTTAGAATTTTCTTTCTTTCTTTCTTTCTTTCTTTCTTTCTTTCTTTCTTTCTTTCTTATTTAGAATTTTCTTTCTTTCTTTCTTTCTTTCTTTCTTTCTTTCTTTCTTTCTTTCTTTCTTTCTTATTTAGAGTCTTTCTTTCTTTCTTTCTTATTTAGAATTTTCTTTCTTTCTTTCTTTCTTTCTTTCTTTCTTATTTAGAATTTTCTTTCTTTCTTTCTTTCTTTCTTTCTTTCTTTCTTTCTTTCTTTCTTTCTTATTTAGAATTTTCTTTCTTTCTTTCTTTCTTTCTTTCTTTCTTTCTTTCTTTCTTTCTTATTTAGAATTTTCTTTCTTTCTTTCTTTCTTTCTTTCTTTCTTTCTTTCTTTCTTTCTTATTTAGAATTTTCTTTCTTTCTTTCTTTCTTTCTTTCTTTCTTTCTTTCTTATTTAGAGTCTTTCTTTCTTTCTTTCTTATTTAGAATTTTCTTTCTTTCTTTCTTTCTTTCTTTCTTTCTTTCTTTCTTTCTTTCTTTCTTATTTAGAATTTTCTTTCTTTCTTTCTTTCTTTCTTTCTTTCTTTCTTTCTTATTTAGAGTTTTTCTTTTTTTCTTATTTAGAGTCTTTCTTTCTTTCTTTCTTATTTAGAATTTTCTTTCTTTCTTTCTTTCTTTCTCTCTAAGAATGTTTCATACCTCTGAGGTCTAAGGCCTTTAAAAATAGGCCGTAGATCTTACCCCTTTTGATTACTTTTTCTGCGGCTACATGAAGGCCCAAGTCTTTAAACATAAGGTTAAGATTTATTCTCTTGTGATTACTTATACCTGAAGGCCCAAGTGTTTAAATATAGACCTTAGACCTTTTGATTACTTCTTCTGCAGATACCTCAAAGCCCAAGTGTTTAACCATAGTCCATAGATTTATCCCATTGTAATTACTTCCTCTGATGATACCTGAAGGCTCAAATCTTTAAACATAGGCCATAGCTCTATATTCTTGTAATTACCTCTGGGTATATCTGAATGTTTAAGTCTTTAAACATAGGCTATAAATCTATCCCCTTGTGATTACTTCCTCTGTGGATACCTGAAGGCCTGAGTCTTTAAATATAGGTCATAGATCTATGCCCCTTGTGATTACTTCCTCTTGGAATACCCGAGGACTCAAGTCTTTAAACATAGGTCATAGATCTATTCGCTTATGATTACTTTTTCTGCGGATATCTGAAGGCCCGAGTCTTTAAACATAGACCATAGATCTATCCCCTTGTGATTACTTCCTCGGGGGATCCTTGAAGACCTTTAGAATCCTAGGAATAAGATTTATCTGCCTTTTTTAAATTCACATTTCAAATATCAGGGATCATTCTGCTAGGCTCTTTGTCAAGTTTAAGTAAAGAAAACAACTTTGTCAAGGCAATGAAGCACAACAAAATGCTTTTCTAAGATGGTGAAAATTCACCATGAATGAATATAATATATATATATATATATATATATGGGACTGCCGCGTAGTTGGGTGTACAGGCGACTGTTGCTTGTTGCCATTTGTTTTCCACCAGGACATCAAAGTCTTAGATCACCATGGTAACATTGTTGATTTACACAGGGATGGAAAGGAATATAGATTTTCATGCCACTTTATTCAGTGTCTTCAAATTTCTTTGGGGATGTGGGCTTTCGAATAGTTGGTGTAGAAAATTATTTTATAGAACTTTTCTTCTTAAATTTGTCGGTCAATTCTTAGTCAGTAGAAAGAGTAAGTATTTACCCGAACCCTTCGTAAGAACAGGATGTGATGCGAGGTCAATCTTTTTAGCGGATTTTAATAGGTTTGAATTCCCCATGACCGGTTGCCATACCAAGGTTAAAGAGCTCAGTCTGTCCTACTATTTTGCCCATAGCTGGAGGGAAAACAGTCGGATTGATACCTTTCCCAAGAGTATTAGCGATATGTAAATTTCAAACGGTCTCATCTAGAATTTGAACAGGTAACGCTGTGTCCTTTTCTAACAATCATACCACGGGTATCTCTGAAAATAGTATGCATCTTCTTACTTCGGTCTCTTGCGCTGACATCCTTAATAATCAGCCTCTCACCAGAAGCCTACAATATGAATTTCCTGCCCAGGTGTGTAACCTGTCTTTCTTTCTCCCGGAGTCATTCACGAGATCGACTTGGTCATTTTGCACTTAGGAACACGAGTCAATGTGAACAGGACTTTTCTAGTACTTTTGCTTTGTTCCTTTTTTCCCGTTCACAGCAAGTGTTTGTCTTTTCGCGTCCCAGCCTCCAAAAGGTAAAAAGACCGAATCACTAAATCTATCACACACACACACACACACACACACACACACACACACACACATATATATATATTGCTACTCCCTGATATATTGATTTTCCCAACGTTTTTGTATTTTTAAACATCCATCGTTGATTTAACTTCACTAATATCATCCCTCCCAGTCCTGATGATGGTTCATTAGAACCGATACGCAATAGTGTCGACTTTGTCTTTAAATGAATGCTTAGATTACCTTGCTATCAATTTCTCTCTCTCTCTCTCTCTCTATATATATATATATATATACTGAGGTTCAATCAATTTTTCTTGGTGTTAAATGTAAGGCCAATCGAACGGAACTGAGTAGAAAAATTATTTCGAAGGTTGGCGCATGTAATTAAAAAAGATGTTCCTTGGGCATCTCTTTTTATTAACTAAAAAAATCTTTGCAGAGAACGTATTAAATATTAATACAATATTTATATACATATCCAATTCTGTTTCGTAATCATACGATAGTTCCTCCAAAATGCCTTCTTAAATTCTTTTTTTACCATTATTTTGGAAATCATCTAATTTTATCATAAAATTTTCTGCACTATTGTTTTTGAGTTGATTAGGCAATTTGTTCTAAAAAATATCTTACTCTATTCACAAAAAATCCAATCAGTTTGTTAACATTGTTTTTATAATATGTCTTGATAGTAAATTTCCATCCCGAGAAGAAATATTAAAAAAATATCGATTATTATTTGAAATTTTGAAAGTTTCAGTAAGATTACATCTCAATTCTTTTTTCTGGTAAAGTAATTCATCCTAATTTCTCTAATTTCTCCCTGTCACTGTAATCTTTTACTACTTTTGTTATTTTTGTCACTCTTCTTTATATACCTTTTAATCTCATTATTTTACTCTCCAGATTTGCATGTTTCGACACTGAAGGCCAGGCCTGAGTACAATACTAAATTTGAGGTCATAAGGTTTTATATAGCTTTAAAACAACTTCCTTAACAGATTTAGTATTTAAATCCTTTGTTACAGTAGCAACTGGGACCAAAAATCAAAAACACGAGTCTCGAACTGATGAAGATGTATATCTTTATTTGCGCATGTGTTCAGCGTAAAAACAAGCATACATTCTCCCACGTGAAAACTGAAACAAAACAAATGCACTCATAAATGTTCCAAAAAAGGAAACACACCACGAAAGTGATGATTTAAATCGAATGAATTCAAGAGAATTCACGTGTTTACCTCTTTTTGCCTTGCTAGTGACCCACAAAGAAAAACGCCAGTCTCGCATGCCGGTCAATTTGAAAAAGACCGAATTCGCGCCAGCCAGTGTTCAGGCCGGAAGTTCCTCTCGCATATTCCACCCGGAAGCGATCGGTGCGGGAGATAAAGTTCAATCTAAAAAACTATACCGGTTGAAACGCAAACTCCTACATTCACATCCTTGATATCTGAAGTGTTTTAGACTCCTACATAATTATGATTCATTTACAAATTGAACTCATCTCTAAGAGCATTTCAAGTATATCACTCTACTGCTGAATGATCTGAGCAAATTTTACTCTTGCCTGCACGTGCGCGGGAAGGTTCCCTCATTAAAATCAACCGTGCATCAGATTTTTTTCTTCTGAAGTAGGTAGATAAACGCCTATTGTCTGTGCTCTCTAGGAAGTTCCTAATGGTCCGGGAGACCTGGGTTCAATCCCAGGTCACGTTATACCAAAGACTTTAAAAATGGTAATTGATACCTCTTTGCTTAACACTTGGCAATATAAGGTACGTATCAAGGGTAAAGTGGAGCAATCCAGGGAAAGGAGTAGCGCCCTTCCTTACACTTCGGTGTAGTAGCTATAGAAAAGGGAGCCTTCTGGTCGTCCTCGACTAAGGTTAGGAAGAAATTGTTCTAATGAAAATCTTACAGTGTCGTGACGTTTTTTTTTTTGGTTATGATCAGAATCACTAGATATTTATTCTGGTTTAAAATATATATCAGAATATGACAGAAGAGCCGGTGCCTGCTTATTGTTGAAAATAATTTCTACGATATCATTGTGCCATGTGTATGTGTGTTCGTCTTGCAGTTACACGTACAACATATTGGGCTAGAAATCATTACCTCTTTCTGAAGTTACGGACGATTCGGGGAAATCATTCGGCACACATCTATCTATCTATCTATCTATCTATCTTAATCTGTTCATATCTATCTATCTATCTATCTATCAATCTCAATCTGTTTCCTTCAATCTATCTATCTATAAAAGTTCTGTTATGTTTGTATGCAATCTTAACCCAACAAAATCTCATATTATAGCGATATATTGTCAGAATAACACACTTAAATTTCTCTAACTTAGAGAATAAAGTAATTTCCAGCCAAATTTGAAAGTAAATGATAAGGATGGATATCCAAATTCTCGGTATAATTGAGATATCTATGAAATGCTAATCATTCACCTTCATTCCTTCTTATATATAAACAAAGCTATCGGTCATATGGAAGTCAGACCTGACCGATAAAATAAAACACAGTTTTTTTTTTTAAGCAGCGGTCGTGTCGATACTGATTTATGGATGCACTACATGGACGTTAACTAAACGTATGGAGAAAAAGCTTGACGGCAATTACTCAAGAATACTGCGAGCAATATTAAACAAGTCCTGGAGGCAACACCCCACAAAACAGCAACTGTACGGCCACCTACCACCCATCACGAAAACTATCCAAGTTAGACGAACCAGACATGCAGGACACTGCTGGAGAAGTAGGGACAAACTCATAAGCGATATACGCCAGGAGACCCCTTTACGTGGACGAGCAAAGGTAGGACGGACAGCTAAAACCCATCTACAGCAACTCTGTGCCGTTACAGGATGTAGCCTGGAAGATCTCCCGAGAGCGGGAGAGGGTCAGGGAGATCCATGCTGGCAGCGCGACGCCATGATGATGATGATATAATCAAGGCGCATTATTACAAAGGGAACCCAGTGGTTTCACGGATTGTCTAGTTTAAACATCATTGTTTAAATCTTTTCTTTTCAGACTTTATAATGAACATTTGTACTTTAAAGGATTTGATTAATGTTCACTTATTAACAAACAACAAGTCCTCAACGTGCATATGCACACACATGCATCTGGAATTAGAATATTCATTGTATTGCAAGTAATTCAAGTTAAGATTAAAAACAGAATTAATGAAAAACAAACAAACAAAAAACAGAAAAGAAAAATTAAAAGCGTGAATAAAAATGGCGTCGTTACGAACGAGGAAAACGATTATAGCGGCCATTACCGGAAGTCATGGCAAGGTCAATTTGTAATTTCCCCATGATGTGGGAAAATGAAAGCGACATAAAAAAGAGAAAGTGTTGGTATAAAGAAAAGAAAATTGTGCCGTATTATGTGAAAGATCTACGGTGGCATAAAATGATGGGCCTAATAAATTTCGGGAATTATTTCGTAAACAGAAATTCATGAAAAGTTAGAATAACAAGGATACTCCGACATGTTCGAAACTCAATTTCTATTGCAAGGTAAAAAACATCAGTTTGTACTTATATCTCGTTCGGGTTGCATCTATCTATCTATCTATCTATCTATCTATGTTTTTTTGGACGTATGTATCCCTTTGCGTGGTTGTACACACAAACAAAAACGCGTGTGCGTGCACACACACACATATACATATATATACTAAACTACTTCAATGAAATGGAATAGTCTGTTTTTCAGCAAATAACTTTCATATTTCTCGCACGAATAAGTTTAAAATTGGGTAGTTTACTGTTAACAGAATATATATTCAATATATATGAATAATCTGGTTATTAGCTGGCTGCTTGTTAGTTTTTTTGGCATATCAACCTTTGTAGGTTATTTAACGCCAAATCCATTTTTATAAAAATAGTTCTATTTCAAACAATTCAGTTTAGCATAAGTACTCTGTCTAAATTTTAGTACAATTTAATTGTGAAAAACATTTCTATTTCAAGCTATTCAGTTTAGTCAAGCAGTTCCAATTCAGATGATTCACTTTAGTATAAGTACAGGTTTTGTTAAATGTCAAAACAGTTCTATATTAAACAAATCAGCTTTGTGTAAGTATATTTTTAATGTCAAAAACAGTTCCATTTCAAACAATTCAGTTTAGCATAAGCGCACAATGTAAATGTAAGTATGGTTTAATTGTGAAAAACATTTCTATTTCAAGCTATTCAGTTTAGTCAAACAATTCAGTTTGGCATAAGTATGCCGTTAGTTCTATTTAACCCATATATAGGACCCTTATCAGGTGCTACAACTCCGAGCCAGAGTGGACCTCGGAGCACTGGCAATGAAGGGGTACTCTGCATTCCCCAAAGCTCCAGCATTACTGAAACCTCACCACCAGATGGTTTAGCGTCATATCTAGGACACTCATTGAGGGGGGGGGTTCTTATCCCTCTGCAGATAAGCAGTCAGTGTATTCTACAGCCCCAGCCGACTGGGCAATACATAATCTGGCATTTCCTTCTTGATATTTTCAATTTATTTAATAATTTACATATGTTGTAATTTCATCATTATTCTCAGTGTCAAAGTATTTCTGTAAAAAGAGTAAAATCTGTATTAAGTATATGATCGCTAATATGATATATGGATAGAGTTAAGAATATGTCGGAGGCGCAAAAAGCTATCTTTCATGTGTTTGGGAAAGGTATGAATCCAATAATTCTCCCTCCAGCTATGGCTAAATAGTAGGGCAGACTATGTTCTTCAGTCTTGGTGATGCAACTAGTTTAGGAGAAGGAAACTCTGAATTCAAACCTGTTAAACTCCGCTTAAAACAATTGACCTTGTGTCATATCCTGCCCGAGCGGAGGAGTTGGTAAATATATATATGACAGCAAGATACCGATTTTGAAGATACGACTAACATTTAAACTGAAATGAAAGCTTTTAATATGGTTTAGTGATCATCTAAATTGGTCTATTGATCAATGGAACAAGGTCATCTTCAGTTATGAATTAAGATTCTGTATTTCTTTCGGTGATCTCGGCCCTCGCGTCTTGAGAAAATCATGCAAGAGATATGATGCCAAATGTGTGAAAGAAAAAAAAAAGCGTCAAATTCCCTCTATCTGTTATAGTTTAGGGTTACATAGTTGCCATCTTATGCGCCTTTGGTGATGTAATGGTTAGCAAGCTAGACTAGCAAACCTACATGAGTGAGTTCGAGTCTCATTGGGTGCTCCATTCATATAGTTTCGTGCCACATTTAAGCAAAAATATTAAGTAAATTTCTACATGGTTGCCATCTGTGTCAGATTTGTTTTTAGAAAAGCTCGATTAATACTGCTGCCTATCAGGATGTACTAGATAATTTCCTTATCGTGAACACTGAGGACAAGTTTAGGGACAATGAATTCATCTTCCAGCATGATCTTGCTCCACCCCACCAAGCAAAATCTAGAAAAGATTGGTCAGGGAAAAGAGGATACCTTTTCTTGATTAGCCTGCAAATAGCCCAGATACAAATCCAATGGAAAATTGGTGTCCTGAAGAGTAGGTTAAGAAAATACAACCTACCAAATTTTGAAGTATTGAAGCGAGTCATTACTGTAGTGTGAGCAAGAGTGTTATCGGAGATTTGTCGTGATTTAGCCAGTTCGTTACGAAAACAAATTGCCCAGTCGGCTGGGGCTGTAGAATAGACTGACTGCACCTCTGCAGAGGGGTAAGAACCCCCAACGAGTGTCCTGAATTGACACTAAACAATCTGATGGTGAGGTTCCAGCAGTGCTGGAGCTTTGGGGAATACGGAGTACCCCTTCATTGCCGTCTCTCCCAGGTCCACTCTGGCCCGGAGTGGTAGCACCTGATAGGGTTAAATAGAACTAACAGCATATTTATGCTAAACTGAATTATTTGAGTAAACTGAATAGCATGAAATAGAAATGTTTTTGCCAATTAAACCGTACTTACATCTAAACTGCGTGCTTATGCTTAACTGAATTATTTGAAATAGAACTGTTTTCGACATTAAAACTGTATTTACACCTAACTGAATTGTTTCATATAATTGCTTGAATAGTTTGAAATAGAAATGTTTTTGATAATTAAACTGTGTACTGATGCTAAACTGAATTGTTTTAAATAGAACAGATTATTTACATAAAAATGGATTTGGCGTTAAATAACCAACAAAGGTTGATATGCCATAAAAACCCATCAAACCAAACGAAATCAAACCAAACAAAAACAAATTAAAGAAATAGTAAATGTAAAAGGTTATTAACAAAGTATTAAGGGTACCAATATAGTTTTCGAAAGTGTGTTCATTAATTAATGCTTTTTCTTGATAAAAAAGAAACAACATTTTTTTGTTTTTTTATTATTGTAATATAATGGCCGAGGGATTTCGGTTCATGCCTTTGGGTTTAGTTCGGTTGAGAACCTTTCGGCTCAGCACATGGGTTAGTTAGGTGCAACCTTGATGCAGGTGGTAACGCGCGCTCGCGCACAGAGCGAACATGTCACTCAGAGATGTCACAATAGCCCGAGATGATGAAACGGGTGACGAAGTGCGGGTGACGTCATGCACCGGAAGCGCGCAGAGGTTTTTGGGAATTTGAAGAAAGTTAAGAGAGTTGAAGCTAGACGCCGAACGTGGAGGTTCGACTTTTGGGGCTCGCTGAGGCGAGACGAATTTGCGCGCCATGGGTGCCGCTCGAGATAGGGGCCAGATGAAGAAGCCAACATAAAAAGATTGTGTCTCTCTCCTTATGGTTTCGTACCTGAACAAGAAGTCGTTACGTGTTTTCGAATTTCGAGATTCTTATGTTCTTTATGTATACATGTTATCTAAATGAGTTATGAACATTCGATGTCCATTTCGCACATGGCCATATTCGTGTATATGGCTATGTAACATTATCAGATATAACTATTTTCAAACTTTAAAACTTTCGCATTTCAAAGAAATCCCGGTTTGTTTGTGAAATGCAACTAAATTATTATCGAATTGATCTTCAATTAAGAGTAAACTATCAAAATTTAAATCAATTCGAACGAGAAATATGAAAATTATTCACAAAAAACTAAATATTCTATATCACTGAATTGGTGTTATATATATATATATATATATATATATATATATATATATATATATATATATATGTACAGGGTGTCCCAAAAATGTATAAACATAAAAAATAATTGTAAACGTAGTGTTTAATTTAAATTTTATTATTTTTGAAATAAATAAATTCTTATCAAACACTAGGTTTACAATTATTTTTAATGTGTATACATTTTTTTGGGAGACCCTATATATATATATATATATATATATATATATATATTAAAAAGAATAGACCCATAAGAGAATTCACTTTAAGTTATTTATTCTTCTTCAACACGTATTTCTGACGTTTTAAGTCAATTTCAGGAAGTAAACGGTTTATTTTATTTTTTTATAGTGACGACTGTTTTGATTGGGTTGTAGTTCTTTTAATTCAAGTATTTGCGTCTATGAACATCCAGTTCGAGTTAATTGCTCGTGACAAACTTTCGTCACTGCAGACATTGTTTCTCTCTTTCTCATATATATATATATATATATATGTAAACTATTATAATTATTGATATATCTGAGTCTGTTTCTTTTTGTTTCGTTCTTCCACTTTCTCTCTTCTCTCCCTCTAAGCGTGATCTACCTATCTATCTATCTATGTCCATTATCTCTCACTCGCTTTCTTGCCCATTTCGCTGGGGCTGTAGAATACACCAACGGCATCTCTGCAGAGGTGTAAGACGCCCCTAAGGAGTGTCCTTCAGATATCAATGATTTAAATACTAAGTTAAAAAAGTTGTTTTAAAGCTATATAAAACCCCCATAAAAGACCTCAAATAGAGTATTGTATTCAGGCCTGGCCTCCAGTGTCGAAACAGGCAAACAATCTGATGGTGAAACTGCAGTCTTGTAGCTTTGGGGAATGTGGATTACACCTTCATAACCATCACTCCCAGGTCCACTCAGCACCGGAGTGGTAGCACCTGAAAGGGTCCTATCTATGTGTCAAATAGAATTGTTTTTTTTTTATTTAAACTGGGGGAAAACAAAAGACTCTGCCTTAATTGAATTGTTTGAAATAGAACTGTTTGATCATTTAACTTTGCAAAACCATTTAACTGTGCGCAAAAAAATGAGTTTAGACTCGTTTAAAAATGTTATTAACAAAATACGTTTACAAATCTTATATTTAATATATATATATATAAATAGGATTTCACATCAAATAACCTACAATGGTTGATATGTCATAAAACCAAACCAAACCAAATCATATATATTTAATATATATATATAAAGAGGATTTGGGTTTAAATAACCAACTATGGTTGATATATTATAAAATCCGACCAAACAAAATCATATATATCTAATATATATGTATAAAGAGGATTTGGCATTGAATAACCTACAATGGCTGATATGGCCGACCTAACCAAATAATATATATTTAATATATATATGTATAAAGAGGATTTGGCATTAAATAACCTACAATGGTTGATATGCCATAAAATCTAACCAAAGTAAATTTGAATCTCTCTTTTGATATGCATGTATATATATATGTATATACATGTTTTAGACTCGATTTATCTATTTTAGTGTATACATTTTCTCTTTCATCTATCTATCTATCTATCTATCTATCTATCGTTCTCTCTCTATCCATTTGTGTCTATTCTCTCTCTCTCTCTCTCTCTCTCTCTCTCTCTCTCTCTCTCTCTATCTATCATCATTATCTCTCTCTTTCTCTCTCTACCTATCTGTGTCTATTCTTCCTCTATCTCTGTCTCTCTCTATCTTCATTATCTATCTCTTTCTCTGTTTATCTATCTATCTATCTATCTATCTATCTATCTATCTTAATCTGTTCACTTCCGTTTGTTTCTGTCTGTGTGTGTGTTCGTTCATCTATCTCCGGTTGTTCAACTCTCTATCTAGCTTATATATATATATATATATATATATATATATATATACAAATCTATTTTATGATTATCTCTGTCACCTTGTATCCATTATGAAACTATACGTTTCTTACTGGTCACCTTTTAATGAGCGCCCAGTTTCTTTTTCATTTTCTCAGAGAATTATTACTCGTGTAAATAACAGCGAAAATCTTATTATGGATACACTAATCCTGTTAACGGATTCGAAAGAAGAAAACTGTTTTCCTGAGGTTCGTGAAAATTGACGATAATTTTATTTTTTTCCATCAAACGTATATGGAAATGGATAATCCTAGATTTGAAAAATATGGATAATATCTGTTTTTCTTCTCTTTTTAAAGCTAAGAATCTTACTTTTTTTTTGCGTCTTTCCTTTTAATTGCAAAGATGCGTAGTGGAATTAAATCAGTTTCTCCACATAAATAGAGATGATGTTGAGAAGAAAATAAGCCCCGAAATTCTCCTTCAGATTCATTGCTTGCAGATTGTTCAGTTTCCGGAGATCTATACCCAGTCAAGACTTCACCCCTACCTCCTCCCACAAAAAAAAAAAAAAAAAAAAGAGAAAAGAAAAGAAAAGAAAACTTGAGTAGAATAGGATCACTGTGTCTCTCTATTCGTCTCTAGGATCACTTGGATTAGAGTGTAGAAGCTGTAAGTTCTTAAGCATACATGGAAAATAAGAGCAACAAATTTATATCTATCTATCTATCTATCTATCTATCTATCTATCTATCTATCTATCTATCTATCTATCTATCTATCTTTTTC
>CAUZXS010000488.1:127500-172500 GCA_963585895.1 Sepioteuthis lessoniana
TATATATATATAAAGAGATTAGTCGAATCATCGAAGGAGTTTGTGCAAAAGATTTCGAGGATACACCATTGTTTGTAGATTTTACCAAGGCATTCGGTTCCATACACAGAGGGAAGATGGAGTAAGTACTTCTAGCTTATTGTCCCCAGCCAAAATAATGTTCTATAAAAACTCGAAAGTCAAGATTCACTCACCGGATGGAGACATAGATTTATTCGACATTGTTGCTGGATTTCTGCAAGGAAATATATAAGCACCATATCTATCTATAATTTGCCTTGACAACGTACTTCGAATGTTGATAGATCTAATAAAAGAAAATAAACTTACTCTAAAAAAGGCAATAAGCAAATGAAATTCTGCAGAAACTATAAAAGACTCATATTATGCATGTTATATAATTTCGGAAGTTTTTTTTTCTATTATCATTTTTCGTTTTATATATCTTACCTTTCGGCTTAGTGCACGGGTTAGTTAGGTGCACACATTGAGTGCAGGTGTTCACGCGCGCCGGGAGGATGTGTCATTCACAGATGTCACAACAAAGGCCCCAGATAGGAAATGGAACTGGGGTGTGTGAATGACGTCATACCCGGAAGCGTGGGCTGAGGATTTTTGTATTAAAAAAAAAAGACAGGCAGTTGAGTTTTTGCCTACGAACGATAGAGTTGGATTCAGACCTGGGCGATGCCAGATGAGTTTGTGCGCTACGGGCGCCGCGCGTCGGTTGGGTGAGTGAGTTGAGAGCTGACGATGTAAAAACAGTCAGCATAGAAAGATTGTGTCTTTTTCCTTTCATGTCGAAAGAAGGTAATAAAAAGTTTCGTACCTGAACTTTTTCCTTTCATTACTCAAGAAGGTAATAAAAAGTTTCGTACCTGAACTTTTTCCTTTCATTACTCAAGAAGGTAATAAAAAGTTTCGTACCTGAACTTTTTCCTTTCATTACTCAAGAAGGTAATAAAAAGTTTCGTACCTGAACTTTTTCCTTTCATTACTCAAGAAGGTAATAAAAAGTTTCGTACCTGAACTTTTTCCTTTCATTACTCAAGAAGGTAATAAAAAGTTTCGTACCTGAACTTTTTCCTTTCATTACTCAAGAAGGTAATAAAAAGTTTCGTACCTGAACTTTTTCCTTTCATTACTCAAGAAGGTAATAAAAAGTTTCGTACCTGAACTTTTTCCTTTCATTACTCTAGAAGGTAATAAAAAGTTTCGTACCTGAACTTTTTCCTTTCATTACTCAAGAAGGTAATAAAAAGTTTCGTACCTGAACTACCAAGAGTCGTCAAGTGTTTTTCGTGTTTCGGGATTCATATATGAGTATGAACATTATAAACGTTTTACATGTTTTATGTATCGATATGAATATGGATGTTTCACATACTCATATTTGCTATGTAACATGCAGATGACATAGCGTTTCTTGCAAATACACCGACCTAAACTGAATCCCTGCAGCATAATCTGGAGCAGGCAGCAGGAGGCATTGGTTTCAATGTGAACGCAAACAAAATGGAATACGTGTTTTAATCGAAAAGGGACCATCTTCACTCTAAATGGCGGTCCTCGGAAACTATTTGACAAGTTCACGTACCTCGGCAGCAATGTCTTATCATATTTACCAACCCCTCCGCTCGGGCAGGATATGACACAAGGTCAATTTTTTAAGCGGAGTTTTAACATGTTTGAATTCAGAGTTTTCCTTCTCCTAGACTAGTTGCCTCACCAAGGCTGAAGAACCTAGTCTGTCCTACTATTTACCCATAGCAGGAGGGAGAATCATCGGATTCATACCTTTCCCAAGAGTATTAGTGCTATGTGAAATGCAACCAATCTCGTCCAGGATTTGAACTCGTGTCGCCGTGTACATTTCCCGCGACGATAACCATTACACCACGGGCAATGTCTTATCTACTGAAAATAATGCTAATATGTGTCTAACGAAGGCGCGGACTGCTATTGATACTACTGTACGTATGCATCACAGACGCTGACAAAACGCATTGAGAAAAAGCTAGATGGTCACTGCGTAAATATGTTACGACCTATATTGAACAAATCCTGGAAGCAACACCCCACAAAACAACTGCTGGACGACCACTAACGTCCCATCTGTAAAATCATCCAAATAAGACGATCAAGACATGCGAGTCACCGCTGTAGAAGCAAGTTTGAGCTCATAAGTGACGTTCTTTTATGGACCCCTTCACATGGACACGCAAGGGTTAGCCGACCTGTAAGAACGTATCTTCAATAGCTCTTTGCGGACACAGGATGTAGGTTTGAAGACATCCCGGGAGCAATGGATGATAGGGACGAATAGAGAGAGAAAGTCAGAGAAATCCCCGCCAGAAGCATGACTTGACGATGATGATGATATATTCTTAGAATTCATTTCTTAAAATTTTTACCAAAAATGAATATGAAAAGAAAGCATTATAGTTACTTTTATATATTTGGTTGTGTTTTTTAGTGGCATATCAATCCTTGCGGGTTATTTAATGCCAAATCCTGTTTATACATATATTACTATCTAAAATGAATACTTCTATTTGATATCAATCACTTGTTTGGATGCGTTATTCAGTTGAATGGCATATCAATCCTTGTGGGTTATTTAATGCCAAATCCTGTTTATACATATATTACTATCTAAAATGAATACTTCTATTTGATATGAATCACTTGTTTAGTTGCGTTATTCGGTTGAATGACATATCAGTCCTTGTGGGTTATTTAATGCCAAATCCTGTTTATACATATGATAATTCAAAAGTAACATTTTTTTAAAATGAGCCAGAGCTTATTTGTTTGCACCGAACTTAATGGTTTTAAGTATTGAGAGAGAGAGAAAGAGAAAGCGAGGAGGTGTTTGCGTGTGCAGAGAAAAAGAGTGAGAGACAGTGAGAGTGTTTGTGTGTGTGTGAGAGAGAGAGTTCATGTGTGTGTATGTGCACGAGAGAGAGAGAGAGAGAGAGAGAGAGAGAGCGTGTTCTGTGTGTGTGTGGGAGAGAGAGAGAGAGGGTGTTCCTCTGTGTGTGTGTGAGATAGAGAGGGAGATAGAGAGAAAGAGAAGGAGAGGGAGTGTTTGTGTGTCTGTGCATATGAGAGAAAGAGAGAGACAGCGAGAGTGTTCATATGTGTGTGTGAGAGAGAGAGAGAGAGAGAGAGAGAGAGAGAGAGAGAGTTCATGTGTGTGTATGTCTGTTTGCATTAGAGAGAGAGAGAGAGAGAGAGAGCCTGTTTCTCGGTGTGTGTGTGTGATAGAGATAGATAGTGTTCTTGTATGTGTGTGAGGGGGAGAAAGACAGCAAGAGTGTCCGTGCGCGCGCGTGTGTGTTTGTAAGAGAGAGAGAGAGAGAGAGAGAGAGAGAGAGAGAAAGTGAGAGTGCTCGTGTGTGTGTAAGAGAGAGATAGAAAGAGGGAGGGAGGGAGGGAGGGAGATGCCTTGATTGTAAATTGCTCCAATTCGTTTCACGGAAACTTTTACTGCTTCAAGTGACACAAATCTATTTTCCACATCGTCACCGCCATTGTTCTTTATTTATGTTGTCGTGACAATTAATCACAGATAGTTGGTACTCTTCATATATATATATATATATATATATATATATGAAACGGACAAAGGTGTAAATGAGTGAATATAATACCGATCTAAAATATTAATAAATTTTATTTCTTTAAATCGAATGAAAAGTTTGTTGACAAATCAGAAGTTACAAAGTCTTTTCTTGTAAGAAAAGATAATATCCATTAGAGCTTAACTATTTTAAGAGAGATAATAAAAATTCATGCATAAAATGTAGTACTTATTTTTAGCCTAAATCTAAATGGACAGATTTTGTATGTGCAAAAGATCTTGAATGAGTGCTTAACTACGTCGTGGAAGAACAACGTTATGACGCTAATATCAGTTTGTTAGCAAGATGAAATGTACCATAGACATGATATGGCTATGTGTGAAATGGACATATAATGTTCATATATATATATATATATATATATAACATAGAACATAGGAATCTCGAAACACGAAAAACACTTACGACTTCTTAGTTCAGGTACGAAACTTTTTATTACCTTTGAGTTTAAAGGTTCTTCGACATAAGGAGAGAGATAGACATTCTTTCTATTCTGGCTTTTTCATCTTCCCCCCCCCCATCTCGTGCGGCACCCGCCACAAAGGCCACTGGCCTGGCTTCGGCGAGCAAGCGAAAGCCAACCGTCTTCTCCCGAGGCAGGTCTCAACTCCACTAACTTTTTTCAAAATCCCTAAATCCTCCGCGTGCTTCCGGTGCGTGACGTCATTCGCATTTGCTAGCTCCGTTTCCCATCTGGGCTATTGTGACATCTCTGAGTAACACGTCCGCTCCGCGCGTGCGTGCAAACACTTGCGTTAATGTTGCACCTAAGTAACCCATGCACTGAGCCGAAAGGTTCTCAGCCTAACTAAACCCAAAGGCATAAAACGAAATCCCCCGGCCATTATATTACATAAATAATCCCCTAGTGAGATATCTTTTGTAATACTAGTAGTAATAGATCTATGTAAACACTAACGTTTTCGTTCAATTTAAGATAGTTAAGCGATGCGAAAATTAAATGAATTCTTGAAAGAAAAGAATGTTGAATTTTCATTCTAAAGAAATAAACCGAAAGTTGAGTAAATACAAAATAATTCTGTACCTACTGAAGGAATGTACATACTTTTATTTTTGAAATAGAGGAATTAATATTGTGAATTGAATTACCACGATCAGAAAATCCGCCGAACACCTGCGCTCGATATACGGGAACACTGAACAGGCATTTCGACCTTATTAGATCTCATCAGCAGTGTATACCGTAATCTCCACCACTGGATATCGAACCAGCGATCACAGATTGCCGTGCCGAAACTCTACAACTGAGCCACCAGTTCATATCACAATTACCATGGCTAGTTGATTTGGCGTCACTTGTGTATGACATGAACTGGTGGCTCAATTGTAGAGTTTAGGCATTGCAATCTATAGTCGCTGGTTCGATCTCCAGTGGTGGAGATTACGGTATACACTGCTGAATAATAAGGTCGAAACAGCCGTTCAGTGTTCCCGTAAATCGTGCGGTTTTTCTGGTCGTGGTAATTCAATTCACTACTGAAGGAATGTTTACTTTATCGCTATTTAAAGAAAGCTCGAAATTAGATTTAAAAAAATGTTGATTGATTTGTTTATGATTGGTTAAAATGTGTATTTTAAACAATCAAGGAAAAAAGGTGTCTTAAATTATTTTGAGTTTTGATCCTTCAAATATTTTGCGGTCAGTCAAATATTGTCGTCTGTAAAATCTCAAAGAAAATTTTAAAAGATCTTCGATTGATCTATAAATACAAACATACAGAGTCGAAAATTACAGTTTGTTGAACCTATTTTTTCGCACAATAATTTAACACTTTTTTTTTGTAAGGAAATCAAATAATTTCCCATTCTCATTGTTTAAGCACCACTGTTATTTTCATATTTACATATATTTCTGCCATCTGTGTCCACATTACTTACTAAAGCTTCCTCCTTGTCCCTTCATCCTATCCCACTTGTTTCTTCAGCATCTTTCTTATTGCCACACTATCCATCAACTATTCCCGACACCACACAAATTATACAACAGAACCACCGACCGTAAGTACCATTTTCCTCACATTATCACATTATGATCACCCACAAGTATTGCCTATAAATCTAAGTAATATTTTAGTATTGTCGATAACTATAAGCACTATTTTTTTTTTACATTATTGCATTATAAACGCCTATAAGTATTGTCAAAGACCATTATGACCATAACTGTTAATTTTAATATTTCATCATTATTTTATTATTTTATTTTTATTTTATTCTATTTTATTTTTATTATTATTGCACAAGGTACTCAAAAAAACCTATCATTTTTATTAGGTAATAAATATCATACCACATTAAGAAAAGGTATCGTGATGATTTTAATTTTTTATCATCATCATTATCACTCTACAAAATTCCCCACAAAAACAGACATTTCATATTCAAATCAAAATAAACCTTTAGCTTCCATAAAGTCAGAAAGAAAAAGAAATCCTGATTGTGACAGTCCATTTCTTCCTCCTTCTCCCTCTCCTCCTCTTCTTTTTACTCTCTTCCTTTTTCCCACTCCTCCCTATCAACTGACAGCTGAAATATGTGTAGATATGTAAAGATGTATGCCAGTACATACACAAATATACTAACATTCAATAACATGCAATAACATTCAATATTAACATACAATAACATTCAATATTAACATACAATAACATTCAATATTAACATGCAATAACATTCAATATTAACATACAATAACATTCAATATTAACATGCAATAACATTCAATATTAACATACAATAACATTCAATATTAACATGCAATAACATTCAATATTAACATACAATAACATTCAATATTAACATACAATAACATTCAATATTAACATACAAATTCAATAACATACAAATTCAATAACACACAAATAATAGCCCCCACTTTTCGAACTGAAAATTAACCATATTAATCGTTTTTTTTTAAATCTTCACTCTGTCTGACGATTGCTGAATGCATGAAATCCAGGGTCACAGCCTGTACCATGTATATATATATATATATATATATATATATATATATATATATATATATCTTTTCTTTAAGAAAAAAACCAAAGGCCGGTTAATTCATGATTATAAATTTATTTCCATCCCGTATTTTCAGTTTCTGGTGTGAACCAAAAACATGAAGAAAAAATTAATACAGGACTTCTTCAGACTCAATGGATAATTAATTAAATTTAAATTTAAACCAGAATAAACACGTGGGGTGTAGGGGGACGAGATTTAGGAGTTACCTCCTTGTTTTATTGAATTTCCGTTTTATTCTAATTTTTCAAATTTCTTCTGTCAGTTATAATTACGGTAATTCAACTTTTTTATTTATTCGTTTAATTTATTTTCTTTTCATGTTAAGTTCGATAATTAACATTTAAGAGAAATATTAATGCTTATATCAATTTCGATACCATTCAATTAGCTACCTATTTTTTTAATGCATATGTTGGATACGTTTTTTTCTTGGTTTCACTATTTATTTCTATGTTTTTAAATTTTTATAGTTTAAATTTAGTCTTTTGTCTACATCTAGCTATCAATTCGCTTCTCTTATTTGATAACTTATCGGGACACTTATATATATATATATATATATATATATATATGTATATATATATATATGTAAATGCTCTATCATTGATATTGAGCACTATTTAACAATACTGCAACATTTGTACCTCTATTAACTCACCAAGTGAGTAAGAACCATAAACATCTATCTATCTCTCTATCTGCCTATCTATAAAGTAAGTATAGCTGGCGATTGTTGTCGAAGGCAACCCGAAAGACCCCTTTTCATTAGCTACTACACCGAGATGTAGGAGAGGGCGCAACTCCTTTCCCTGGATTGCTCCAATTTACCCTTGAACCTTACCTTATAATGCTGAATGTTAAGCAAAGAGGTATCAAGCCTCATTTTTTGAGTCTTTGATACGACTCGATCTGGGATTGAATCCGGTCTCCCGGGCCATTAGTGAACACTACCCAGCAGAAAAATATTTGATTAATTTTTATACTTATTCTATAATTCTGATGGTGTGCCCACCCCCGATGATACAATTTGTAAATAAATCATATTATACAAACTGATATCCTGGATATATATATATATATATATATATATATATATATATCCAATCCTTCCTCACGAGCAAAATGCAACACATGGTCAATTCTTAGGGGGAGTTTATCAGGTTTAAATTTCTTTCTCCTAGACCGCTTGCCTAATCAAGGCTAAAGCACCAGTCTACCCTACTATTTACCCATTCGAGTCACCGTGTTCATTTTCAATGACGGTAACCATAAGACCACGAGCATATATATATATATATATATATATATATATATATATATATATATATATATATATATATCAGCGTTTAGTTACAAGGAAAGGAATAAATACAGTTGCAAAAACAAAGAACACGAAGGCACGTGAAAATTTTAACAGTTGCATTGGAAACAAATAAGTAAAAAGTTCAAATAGCTGGGTTTAAAAAGTGGAAAAATGTCCTTTGCTTAATCGTGGTTGGATTGTTAGACTTACGCACACGCAGTCAATCAGATGTTACGAGTACAGAGAAGAGAGGGGCGTTTGGTGATTTACGGCTTAGTCGCTTCCTTCAAAGTGATGAAGAGGAAAGTCAATGTGGGTGATGCGTGGTTTTGAGTTTCGTTTCTCTTTGTCTGTCTGTCTCTCTCTCTTTCAGTTGGAGTTCTGGTCTGCGGATTGTCGTCTGCCTTCTTTTGATCTTTCCCCGCTGTCGAGAAATTAGTTTTTTATATCGTTTTTCTTTTCTGATTAGATCAAATTGGGTTTTCTTTGTTTTTTACCGCGAAGGTCACGGATTGGCCGAAAAATTACTTTTAATTATTTTTATTTGTTGTCAAATTTTATCGACATTTCGATATGCGCTGATCCTATGCGCAGAAACCTCTTTTTCCCATTTTGAAGAAAGTCTCATCTCAGCACCGATAACATCTGCAGAATGTTCTCGAGGGCGCTAGTTGCAATCATTATTTTGGGTGTACGATAAATTAGAAGAGATCTCTTTCGGTCATGTATATATATATATATATATATATGTGTGTGTGTGCGCGTGAGCGTGTGCGCACGCGTGTGTGTGTGTGTGGTTAACTTGAAACCATTTAACTACGAAGTGGTTGGTAAATACATATATGAAATAGGAAGTTTTGACATTCGGAGACGAATCTAATTCATTTTTATCCACTCCGACTCCAGTCAACGGAGGATTGCTTACCAATTCAATCTCAGATTTCAATTCAGCGATTCCGATGTTTTAATTTAAGAGGATTTTAATTAGCATTTCTTTGTGATCTCTATTATATTGAGACTTTAATTGATTTAAAAATGACATTCTGCGCAGATATAGACGCCATAGAATTGTCACTTATCGTAAATTGGACGGAAAATTGCTTGATTTATTCACTTGTAAAATCTCTAAGTATATTGTTTCAATAAAATAATATATGCTGTTTTGCCTGGATTAGGGTTACGTGCAAGCATAAGGAAAATTAGGTATATATATATATATATATATATATATATATATATATATATATATATATATACGTTGGTTGTTGGTTGGGTTTTTATGGCATATCAACCTTTGTAGGTTATTTAACGCCAAATCCATTTTTATGCAAATAGTCAGCTTTATTTTAAACAATTCAGTTTAGCATGAGTACACATTTTAATCATCAAAACAGTTATAATTAAGCTAATTCAGTTTAGCATAAGTACAGATTTTGCTTACACACAGTTAAATGTCGAAACAGTTGTATATTAAACAATTCAATTTAGGGTAAGTACAGTTTCAATGTAAAAAATAGTTTCATTTCAAACAATCCAGTTTAACATAAGCACGCTGTATATATATATATATATATATATATATATATATATATATATATATATATCCTAATGAGTAGAGTGTTCACCAGTGGTCCGGGAGACCTGGGTTCAATCCCAGGTTGCGTCATACCAAAGACTTTAAAAATGGTACTTGATACCTCCTAGCTTAACACTCAGCAATATAAGGTAGGTATCAAGGGTAAAGTGGAGCAATCTAGGGAGAGGAGTAGCACCCTCCCCTATACTTCGGCGTCGTAGCTTTTGAAAAAGGAGCCTTATGGAAGCCCTCGACTATGGTCGCCAACTTTACTTTATATATGTTGGAACGGTTCAAGTGCATTGCAGCCGGAGGAGATTATTTCGAAGGGGACCAGAATTTCATGTGTATAATATCAATAAAAGTGCCCATACGAAAAAAGTCTGGAAAGTTATTTAATGATCCTTGTACTAATATTGAACTGCTTATAGATATTGCACTCATATTGAAATGTATATAGATATTGTACTAATTTGTTCAGTGCAAAAACCTTTTTTTAAAAAGTTGATGTGAAAAGGGAGTTAAAAGGGGAGATGCCTTTTTAATGGCATACCGTGGTGTAGTCGTTATCGTCGTAGGAAATGAACTCGGCGACTCGAGTTCAAATCCTGGACGAGACTGATTGCATTTCACATTGCACTAATACCCTTGGGAAAGGTATGAATCTAAAATATTCTCCCTCCAGCTATGGGTAAATAGTAGGACAGACTAGGTTCTTCAGCCATGGTGAGGCAACTAGTCTAGGAGAAGGAAAACTCTAAATTCAAACCTGTTAAACTCCGCTTCAAAATTGACCTTGTGTCATATCCTGCCCGAGCGGAGGGGTTGGGTAAATAGTACCAACCTTCATTGGTTATTCAATGCCAAGCTATCCTTGTAGAAGAATTGCAGTGATACTATCTAACCCATATCAGAAGGGTACATGGGGGTTCATGCCTTTCCCCAAGTTATTAGTCCTTGAGAGAAAGCAACTGTTACTATGGTTCGAAATCGCTTACTTCAAAGCAGTAATCCAGCATTGTAACCATTATACTACGGCTTCTCCCCACCCCCGCCCAGAGATGTCCAAGGAAGCATAATTGATAAATAAGGAATAATGAAAGAGAGTATGTCAATTGATCAAATGAGATAAGAAAGGAAAGACGAAACAAAGTCTTCAGGAATTGTATGGACGCAGAAATTAAATTTAAGGACTTAAAGTATACACAAAAAAAGTTTATAGAATGATCGATAGGAACACCCCAAAAACTGCGACAAAAATAACTGAAAGACATACTGAATAATCAGGAATTATAAGAATTGAGAAAACAATTTTGCATGGGCTGAACAGACTATGGCAGCGCAGAGGAAACCTAATGAAAGAAACTGAATCACTTTTAAAACAGTGGCCGAGAACAACGAAATGCTACGAGAAAAAGCTCAATGGAAAGTGCACTAGGATGCTGCATGCTGTTTAGAATAAATCCTGGAAGCAGTATCCCACAAAATAGCTGCTGTATCACTGGGCCATTGGACTAATGAGAAGAGTGTTCGCCAATGGTCCCGGGTTCAGTCACTAGTCGAGTTATACCAAAGACTCAAAAAATGGTACCTGATACCGCCTTGCTTAATACTCAGCATCATAAAGTAAAGATCAAGGGTAAAGTGGAGAAATCAAGGGTAATTGAGTAGTGCCCTCCCCTACACTTCGGTGTTGTAGCTATTGAAAAGGGAGCCTTTGGTCACCCTCAACTAAGGTCACCAGCTTTACCTTACAACCATTTACCTACCATCAAACAAACAATCCAAGTAAGATGAACTCGACATATGGAAATCACGCAAGGATACTGTGTGCTGTTTTGAACAAATCCTAGAAACAACTCTACAAAACAGCGGCTACATGACCATCTCACAAACCACTCAAATGAGACGAGTCAGACATTCTAGACATTGTTAGAAAAGCAAGGGCATCAGTAATATTATTTTTTGTGTTTATATATATATATATATATATATATATATATATATATATATATATATATATCCTCTGTGATACTGCTTAAAAGGGTGGGAAGGAAACATATATATATATATATACTTTAAGAAAAACAACAAAACCGGTCACATAGGATTATAAATTTATTTCCATCCTGTTATGCAATTTTGAAATTTCCAAAATCACGAAAAAAAATTAACAGGACTTCTTCAGATCTTTTTGATAAAAAATACTAGAATAGACACAGAAGAGTGGGAGGGGATAGAAGAGGGTTGAAGAGTTATCTCCCCATTAAGCCCACTTCCGTTTTAAATTTTAATTTCGGTTAGAAATGTAGGAAATTTATTTTAAAAAATTTTCTTTAATTTTTAATTTTTTAATTACATTTTAACCTAAATTACAGATTTTATATTGAATTAGATTTAAACTTTAATTAATAACCTCACTTAATGATACATTAATAGATATATTAAACTAAAACAAATATTCAATTTATTTAAAATATTTTAAAATTTCAAAACTATTTAGAAAGCATTAATCAGTTACACTTTTTATGAGTAGCACGTCTGTATTATATGTTTTTTCACAATTTTCTATCTAACAATTTATTTTATTTATTCATTTACATTAATTCTCAAAATTAACTATGCTTTTTTAAAAATATTTATAGTTTAATTTTAGCCCTATGTCTACATAGAGAGAGAGAGGGAGGGAGAAAGAATAAGTATTGGTATATACATAATTTGACATACGAATACCCAAATTAATAGATAATGGATATTTGAACTAACAATGATATGGAGAGATAAAAGATTAATACATTCATACACACACACACACACACACACACACACACACACACACATATATATATATATATATGAGTCAACCGGGTTTCGATCCCAGCTACGGGAAGCTAGTATGTCTTGCCACACTGATGAGTTCTGATAGAACGAAACAGATCTGTCTGTGGATGACTATATATATATATATATATATATATATATATATATATATATATATATGCGCAATCACATAATCAAACTCCCACTCACTTACAGACACACACGCACACATATGCTCAAAATGTATATATATATATATATATGTATGTCCTCTGTATGTGTGTGTGCGTGTGTGTGTGTGTAGACACTCGTATATATGTATGTACGCTCATGTATACATACGCTCGTACCATTCAACTCACCTATGGATTAAGTATTATCATTGCCGTTTTTCTGCAGTGATGGCTTTAGCCTTAAATATCCCTCAAAGTTTGATATGCGATTAAAAAACAAACAAACAAGCAACCAACACATCTAATTATGGAGACAAATACATTCTCTACCCAATGTCTCTGAAATCGTATGTATTACGAGTGTATATACACATGGGCGTACATACATATATATGTATGAAAGCGCATACATACACACAGAAAAAATATTCAAACACTTATGACGTCATATAAATGACATCAAATTGATTTGAAAGAAAACGCCGAAAACAGAAATGGAATGTTGAAAATCTTCACGAACAATTAACCCCAAAGAGACAATCACAGACACAAAACCGGAAATTACACTCGTCCAAAACTCAAAGGTCACCTGACTGCCTGACGAGGACTGAAATGACCGAAACATGTGTTGTATAAGTATGAGAAATAATTTAACAAAACTTAAATACCAAATTTGAAATCATTTACAGACATATTCATTTAAAAATATTTACTTCTCTCTCGTTGGACAAACAAAACTATATATATATATGTACATGTCAACTGTATAATCTTTCACAGATCATTGCAGTTCCTAATAACCTCACACATCCACCAATTAGCATCCCTCCTCCTGGATGAGCAGTGTTTTTCTGAATAAGGCTGCTCAGGCACAAGAGCCTCTACCGGGTTCAGTCCCTGTTACGGGAGGACACAATGACAGTGTTAGGTTAAGACTCCTGCTGCCCATGTGTAGATGTGTCACTGCTTGTTTCCACACATAAGGAATATGTAATATAGCCATGATACGGATACATGAAATATACATATATCTAAAACGTTCATATGCATAGGAATCCAGCGAAACACTGACGACTCTTTTGGTTCAGGTACGAAACTTTTATTACCTTCTTGACTTTTAGGTTTTCAACACGAGGAGAGAGAGACACAATTTTTACTATGCCGACTGTTCCATCTAAACCAACAACTCGCGGCGCATCTCATAGACCCCAACTGGCCTGGCCTCGCCGAGCTCCGAAAATCAACTCGCCCCCTCTAAGTTCAATTCTCAACTAATTGCTTTTTTCAAAATACCCAAGAATCCCAGCCCACCGCTTTCGGGCATGACGTCATTCACATCCCCAGTCTCATTTTCCATCCGGGGTTTTTATTATGACATCTGTGATTGTCACATCCTCCCCGCTCGAGCGAGAACACCTGCGCCCAATGTGTGCCCCTACCCGTCCACTAAACCGAAAAGTTCTAAGCCTAATTAAACCGAACGATAAGATATAACCAACGAAAAAAAAATCCTTCCGCAATTATAAAACAAATATATACATATATATATATATATATGCAGAAAAAATATTCAAACACTAATTACATCATATAAATAACATCAAATTGATTTGAAAGAAAACGCCAACAACGGAAATAGAATGTTTAAAATCTTCACGAACAATTAACTCCAAAGAGACAATCACTGACACAAAACCACAAAAACACAACACTCAGCCAAAACTCAAAGGTCACCTGACTGCCTGACGAGGACTGAAATGACCGAAACATGTATAGCATTAGGATATGAAATAATTTAACAAAACTTAAATACCAAATTTAAAATCATTTACGGACATATTCATTTAAAAGTATTTACTTCTCTTTCGTTGGACAAACAACAATCTTTATATATATATATATATATATAGTAACTGCATAATCTTTCTTAGATCATTGCTATCTTTCATAACCTTACACGTCCACCACCACCAGCATTTCCCCGCTTGAAAACGATGTCAATATCAGCGAAGGCGAGGACTGCTATTGGCTGGTTATCAGTCATATGGAAATCCGACCTCTCTGATAAAATAAAACGGGGTTTCTTCCAAGCTTTCGCTGTGTGGATGCACCCCTTTGACTCTAACAAAACGCATGGAGAAAAAGCTTGATATACAAGAATGCTCCGTACCGTTTTGAATAAATCCCAGAAAGCAGTACTCTACAAAATAGCAGCTGTCTGACCTCTTAACTCCCATCTCACAAACCATGCAAGTAAGACGAACAAGAAATGCTGGGCACTGCTGGAAAAGTAAGTACGAACTCTTAAACAACGTTATATTATCAAAGCGACAGTATTGGCCGATCACCAAGGACATACATATATAAGCTGTGTGCGGATATAATCTTGAGGATGAAGCATTTCCTTATTGGCCGTATGAGTCGACTGTTCGCTTATGGTCCGGGAGACTCAGAAAATGGAACTTGATGCCGCCTTGCTTAGCACTCAGCGTTGTAAGGTATGGATCAAGGGCAAAGTGGAGCAATCCAGGGAATGGAGTAGCGCCCTGCCCCTACACCTCGGTGTAGAAGCTATAGAAAAGAGATCCTTCGGGTAACCCTTGACTACAGTCGCCAACTTTACTACTTATATATATCTATACCAACCCATTGGCATACTGGTTACAGTGTTCACTAATGGTTCTGGAGATCGGGGTTCAATCCCAGGTCGAGTTATACCGAAGACTCAGAAAATGGTATTTGATGCCTCCTTGCTTAACACTCAGCGTTATAAGGTATGAATGAAGGGTAAAGTGGAGCAATCCCCGGAAAGGAGTAGCGCGCTTCCCTACACCTTGGTGTAGTAGCTATTGAAAAGGGAGCCTTTAGGTCACTCTCGACTAAAGGGAGACAACTTTACTTATTTAATCAGTTAGCGACCGTTTTTGAGCAATATTTTGATTTTATTATGTTTGGTTTTATGGCATATCAATCATTATTGGTTATTTAAAGCAAATCCTTTTTTTATACATATATCAAATATGATTTCCAAACACATTTTGTAGATAAAATTTTTAAACAATGACTGAGATCATTTTTTACACACTACTAAATGGTTTCACTTGATTTCACATAATTCAGTTTCGCATTATTACAGTTTTTTGTTTACACACAGTCATTTGTTTAAATACAATATTTGTTTACACAGTTAAAATGTAAAAACAGTTGTTTTAAATAATTCAGTTTAGTATAATGCTCAGATTTTACTTACACACAGTTAATATATAAAAACAGTTCTATTTCAAACAATTCAGTTTAGCATATCAACAAAGTTAAATAGTTTCAAGTATTGCTATGTATCACTAATAATTCAATTAAATATCAGTCATTTGTTTAGACACAGTTAAATATAAGAACAGTTCTGTTTCAAACAATTCACTTTTGCTTAATTACAGTTTTTTGTTTAGACTCAGTTAAATGTGAAAATAGTTCTATTTCTAATGATTCATTTTAGCATAAGTACAATTTAAATGTCAAAAAATTCTATTGGACCCATTCATAGGACTCTATCAGGTGCTACCACTCCGGACTAGAGTGGACCTGGGAGCTATGGCAATGAAGGGGTACTCCGGATTCCTCAAAGCTTCATCTGTACTGAAGTATCATCATCAGATTGTTTAGCGTCATATCTAGGATACTTGTTGGAGGAGTCTCACCCCTCTGCAGAGATGCAGCCGGTGTATTCCGCCGCCCCAGTCGACTGAGCCATAGGACACTCGTTCGGGGAGTCTCACCCCTCTGCAGAGATGCAGCCGGTGTATTCTGCAGCCCCAGCCGACTGGGCCAGAGCAATATTTTGAGTATTATTCCCTTTAATGTAAACCCCAACTACAACTTAAAAAAACAACAAAAACAAAAGCAACAAAAACAAATCAGACGATAAAAACACTCTACGTTTTAAAAGTAACGTTATAAATTATGATTTTTAATAACATTTATTTCATTAGAATATTATTTATTTTATCTTAAAAATATAAATGAAATAAATTAAAACATAACTTCTATTTATTTGATAAAAAAAATCGATATTTTCCTTGTAATATTTTCAAATAAGCTAAATAATAACTTAAATTAATTATCATTTTGTAGTCTACAGAAGAAATGTTGCGGGGTCGATAAATACATCGATCCCACAAACTTTTGTAAATGAAGTGATTGATAACAAACTCGGCAAGGATGACAAAGACAAGCGAGTTGATTTGAAGTGCTAAGCTTTTATTTGGCGAATTGATTGTAGTTGTTCTGCTAGTGGACCAACATGCAGCTTGAATTGCCGTGTGCGATTGGACTGCTTCCGGAGTAGATGCTGTTACCAGTTTGGAGGCATCAACGTGCTGGTCTGTTGTTTTGTGATGCAGGAGCTGGTCTACAGGTTTGCCAAAAAAGAAACACGTCAGCTGCAGGTCTGGAAACACAGGAACTGGTTTGGTGATGTAGGAGCAGGTCTGCAGGTCTGTTACAAAAGGGGCTTGTCTGCTGCAGGTCTGAAAATGTAGTAGCTGGTTCGTTGATGTAGGAACTGGTTTGGTGAGAGAACTAGGGGTTATCCTCAAAAGACTTTCTGAAATAAGAAATAGCTCTTAAAGGAGCAGTTGATGACTTTCGTAATCTAGCCCGGAAAAGAACTGTTTAAGAGAGCTGCGGTGGTTGGTTGGGTCTCGCGTCGTCTGCTGGCTGGAGTTAAGACATCTGTTGCTGGGTTGGCTGGTAGCGTCGTCGACTGCTGTTGATAAGGCATTGGTCGGTGTCCTATGATCAGAGACAGGTACGTATATCTAGATTTGAGTAGCCGGCTGGCTACGATATATATATATATATATATACACTTACAAATCATATATATATATATATATATATATATATATATATATGATTTGTAAGTGAATAATTTCAAGGAATTCAGTTTAGCATAAGTACGCATTTTAGTTCTATTTGACCCATTGATAGGACCCTATCAGGTTCTACCACTCCGGGCCAGAGTAGACCTGCGAGCGACGTCAATGAAGGGGTACTCCGCATTTCTTAATGCTCCAGCATTACTGGAACCTCACCATCAGATCATTTGGTGTCATATCCTGGGCACTCATTGGGATGGGGTCTCACCCCTCTGAAGAGATGCGGTCAGTGTACTCTAAAGCCCCAGCCGACTGGGCAGTTCATTACCTGACATTTCCATCAAGAAACAGACATTTGTTATTGTAAGACAAATGATTACCTCCCCTGTTGTCCTTTTCTGTATAATTACAGTTCACTGTTTTACTAGTACAGTCATAACTGTATATTATTCGGAGAGAGAGAGAGAGAGAGAGAGAGAGAGAGAGAGAGAGAGAGAGAGAGAGAGAGAGAGAATTAGACAAGATATCTAAGGAATTCGCTTTTAATCTCAGGTGTTTGAAATTTAAATGTTTAAATTAAGTGTATTTATTTCTTATAGAGAATTTAAGAATTTTTATTTCTAACGTACGAGTACAATGCCCCCTTCCGGTAAGTGCATTGCTGATTTTACAATATAAAAGTTTTCAAGTAATTTTACGTTAGAAATGCATTTAAAAGTAAAGAAGAAATTTTGTATTTTCTAATAATTCCTATCACATAAACTACATACAGAATGTTTTAAAAGTTTTGAAACAAAATCATCTGGCTAAAATCAAGGACCATAAATGATATAATAATTAAAATTACATTTATTTAGAAGTAAAAGGATAACATTTTAGGATGTACAGCTATGTAGGAAGCCCATGAGTTCATGCTGCAGATATCCCTCGTTCAGTTGAAGACACTTTTGAATACAGCTTGCAAAGTTGTTGATAACATATATGCATTCTTCTACGGTGATCGAATTGTTATCGGAAGTCCAGACGGTGAGGAATCCGCTTGCCCAACGATTTTAACAAGTGCTATGTTACTTGAAATTTCTTGACCAACCCCAATAGAAAATATGGCTCCTGTTTGGAAATGTGTTGAAATTGAACTTCTTGAATAATGTTGAAAGATTTTGTTTCGAGATATGTCTTCGCACAAAAGATCTGCTCTATCGTCTAAGGTTGATTTCATTACAATGGATTAAATATATCAAAATGTTAACTATTTCCCTGTAATAATCTAAAAAGAGAAAGAGAAAAAAGTCAATAGATAGGGTATGAGAGGCCGCTGCTTTGTTTCAATAACTGTGAAACACTCTATTTAGTTATTACAATTCATTGTATTTTATTGGTTAAATAAATATATATAATCTGTCGGTCTTGTAAGGCAAACTACAGATTTAATTTGGTTGGGTTTTATGGCATATCAAGCATTGTAGGTTATTTAATGCCAAATCCTATATATATATATATATATATATATTAGAATATATGATTTGGTTTAGTTGGATTTTATGGCATATCAACCATTGTAGGTTATTTAATGCAAAATTCTCTCAACACACACACACACACACACACACACACACACACACACACATATATATATATATATATATATATATATATATATAAATGTATATATATATATACTTTAAGAAAAAACAACGAAACTGGTCACATAGGATTATAAATTTATTTCAATCCTGTTACGCATTTTTGAAATTTCCAAAAACACGAAAAAAAATTAACAGGGCTTCTTCAGATCTTTTTGATAAAAAAAACTAGAATAGACACATAAGAGTGGGAGGGGATAGAAGAGTGGGAGGGGATAGAAGAGGGATGAAGAGTTACCTCTTCATTAAGCCCACTTCTGTTTTAAATGTAAGTTTCGGTTAGCAATGTTGTAAAATTATTTTAAAAAAATTTTTTCTTTAATTAATAATTTTTCAAATTACATTTAGACCTAAATTACAGATTTTTTATTGAATTAGATTTAAACTTTAATTAATAACCTCACGTAAAGATACAGTAATAGATATATTAAAACTAAAAACAAAAACACATATTCAATTAGAATATAGGATTTGGTTTGGTTGGGTTTTATGGTATATCAACCCTTGTATGTTATTTAATGCCAAATACGATGTATACGTATATATTAGATATATAGGATTTGGTTAGATTGGGTTTTACGGCATATTACCCATTGTAAGTCATTTAATGCCAAATACGATTTATACATATATATTAGGTATGTATAATTGGTAAACATAAGTCAAAGTTAAATAGTTCCAAAAATTGCAATGTATCACTAACGATTTAATTAAACATTTGTCATTTGTTTACACAAAGTAAAATGATCAAACAGTTCTATTTTTAACAATTCAATTTAGCATAAGTCATTGTTTTAAAAGAGCCAAAGATCATTCTTTAGCGCACGGTTTAATGATTCCAGGTATTGCTATGTATCACTAACAATCGATTTAAAAATCAGCTCTTTGTTTACACAAAGTAAAATGATATAACGGTTTTATTTCAAACAATTCAATTTACCATAAATCATTTTTGCACTCAGTTTAAGCGTCAAATAGTTCTATTTGACCCACAGATAGGACCCTATCGGGTGCTACCACTCCGAGTCAGAGTGGACATGGGAGCGATGGCAATGAAGAAGTACTCTGCATTCCCAAAGCTCCAGCATTACTGGAGCCTCACTAGCAAATTGTTTATTGTCAAATAAGGACACTCGTTGGGGTGGGCTCTTAATCTTATGCATTTTCACTGACTTTTCAGCGGAATGTCTGGCATCCATGCTAGACGGTCAATGCTCCATGGCAGACTTGAGGTCGAAAGGCCCCTGGCTTCGGCTGGGTCACCTTCGGGTGGACAAGCTGCACCATTGACACCTTTGTCACCCTTGTGTAGCACTGGACCCCGCGGTCCAGTTTAAGCTATAGTCAGGCATACGTGCCAGGACCCAGATTTGGGTCCATGTCCAGCTAGACTCATCAGGACCACATTGCACTAAGTAGGTCGATGACCAGCATAGTCAAGCAGGTCTCGCGCCTCGGCTCGTGCCCGACCTTCTCCTCCCCTAATCCCCACTTTAATCGACCTTCGGGTCATTGACCTTGTGTCAAGTCCTGTTTGGTGGGAGACAGAGACAAATATCGGGCTCTTAATCTTATGCAAAGCTGCTGTTAGTGTATGCAACCGTCCCAGCTGACTCGGCTCGCCAACATTTTTAAAATATTGAAATTAACACAAAAAATCATTTGCACAAATTTTCTTTTGTTTAAGTTAAATACAATATTGCAGTTTAAGAAAAAGGGTAAGATAAGTAAGATAGTCAAACCACAAAACTCAAGAATGACCGAATATTTTGAAAAATTCTTCTGATATAGGGAAATAATCATATTGGCCTGTTGTCGAGCATTCTCAGAAAGATTTCTTCTATAAGATAAGATTATAATAAAAGGCCAAGTTCTTCTACTGAATATGGTATGCTAAATTGTATGCAGACTAAATATTGGGAAAAAATCATTCTCAATAAAATTAGTGAATTAGAGTAGCTACTGATATATATATATATATATATATATATATATATATATATCAGTGGCTCGTATAACGTAAGCATACTAAAGAAATTTTGGGGATAAAAATTTGTAGGAATGTGTGACACTAAAGCCAAGTTTAAAATTTAACTGGGTAATGTTTTAGGGGGCTTTAGTGTGCCATTAACGGTAATTCAAACAGTAAATTTAAACTGTAAGTTTAAACAGTAAGTTCTGCAGCTATCTTGTTCGGATACTGATTCGAAAAGATAACAAAGACAATAAAGTTTTTAAAAGGGAATTTTATACAAAAGAAACGAGAAAGGGATAAAAAAGATAAAGTGTTGCAAATTTTAGTGCAATTTGAGGGTAACTTACCTGACAGAGTGTCCGTGAAACAAAGTTCTTTGAATTTGAGTATTTTTCTTTTCTTTTTTGTTTTATCGAAAAGTTTCAGTGTTCATTAAATTTCGAGTCTTCTTCAAGTTTTTTTTCCGCAGAATTCTCGGTTGAATTTTCTTTCAGTTGAATTCTGTTTCAGTTGAATTTTCTTGGTAGAAATTCAGTAGTCGACTTTCATTTATTTTTACTTTTATTTCTGGGGGAGCTCCATTCATGAAGCGAGTGACGAAACCCATCTGCTGGCTTAAGTTTTCGTGCCTTCAGTTCGTACTGAGCATCAAATAGTAGTTTGACAAAAGGAGAAAGTCACTTTTTGGTGCTGCACTGTCTGAGATTACTTCTCCCTTCTTCACTCCGGCCAAATCAAGTGCCGCACGTGGTCAGCTTGATATTTAAAAAAAAAATAAATGTTTATAATACAACCAACAGCGCTGGGTGACCAAGCCCAATCATCGAACAGAAGAGAAACTGACTCTAACCGAGTACCGTAGACTGCATTTCTGCGCTATCCTAACTTTGATACGAGGATCATTAAATAAGTTTCCAGACTTTTTTCGTATGGGCACTTTTATTGATAGTACACACATGAAACTCCAGTCCCCGTTGAAGTAATCTCCTCCAGCTCCAATGCACGTCTTGTACAGTTCCAGCAACTTATGGAAGGCCCAATGGAAGTCCTCTTGTGTGAGCGTATCAATGACCTTCGTCACAGCCTCTTTCATCGTCTCAATTGTCTCATAACGACAGCCCCCAAAAGTCACAGCGAGCAAGGTCTGGACTATAGGGAGGCTGAGGAACTGTCTTGATGCCCATCTTGGTCAAATAGTCCGTGACAAGGTCGGAGTTGTGGACTGGTGCATTGTCCCGGTGGAAATGCCACTGACCCGATTTGAAGAATGCTGGCCTCTTCCCTAGCAACATCCTCCTGAACTCCCTTAAAACCTCAACATAGTAACCCTAACCCTAACCCTTTGGCCAATAAACTCTGGTGGATTGACTTCCTTACTCCTCCCTCACCTCTCATCATTCCTCACAGACTCCCTGGCTTTCTTGAATCTCTTATGCCACTCAAAAACTGATGCTCGATTCATGCAAGATGGTCGAAAAGCAGTCTGAAGCATTCCATGCGTTTCTGTAGCATAATTTTTTCCAAGTTTAAAACATAATTTTATTACATATTGTTCTTCTAAAGTGTCAGATTGCATTTTTGAAATTCACCAGCTGTGACAATCAGGCTTTAGTAGGGTATATTCCAATTCCTGGTGTAGCAGATCATTTGAACGTGAAATCATAAAAATTGGTCAGTCATCTCATAAGATGTATAGCGATAACATTTTGATTTTTCAAGAGCCTACGATAATTTTAAATGCCTGTACAAAAAAAGTCTGTAAACTTATTGAAGGCACCACGTATTTATGCTCTTATACTGATGCTGGGAACTTTTTATTTATAAATATAGCTAACTATACATATATACATATATGCTTCTCCATACCGCCAGTTAAACATTCTCTCGGTTGTCACTCGCGTAATGCAAAGTTCTTCCAATGAATTGAGCACACCGGTAGTCGTTAGTTTAAATGTAAACAAAAGAAAATTGATACAAATGTGTTAAAATTCCTTCTCTTACGCCGAGATGGTGGCTGTGAGGTATGTTATCAGGCTGACGTAAAGTTAGACGTGTTTCGATCCCAGCTTGAAGCATCTCGCGCGTCTAGCCACTCTGATGAGTTGTGATACAATGAAACAGTCTGACTGTGGATTTCAACACACACACACACACATATATATATATATATATATATATATATTTGAGGTATACTGAACCAAAAAAGAGAATGACTCCTGGGAAGGTTAAAGAAAGAAGGGAAACAATATACCGATTGAATAATGTGTACGTCTCGAGGAGCAATTTTCTTTTTTCTCAACTGAGCCGAGAACTTGTCAGAAGTTCTCATATCTATAACGACAAGGACAAGATGTAGATACAAAGCTGACGACAATTCTAAATGAATGAATGAATGAATTCTGTCAAGGTTGGCTAAAAGAAGGATTTATCTTCTCCGGTAACATTTTCCTTGACATAACAGTAACGAGACATTAGGAGAGAACTTCTTCATCATTCAATGAAATTCAGACTTCATTCCACGAACCTCTTTTCCATTTTGATAAACACGTTGTGAATTTACTGGCAAATATTAGTTGTAATATTCCCCCTCTGCTTGATATATAAGAGTAGAAATGTGCTAACAACCAAATAGCTTGTTAAATTGTCTAAATAAAAATAACTATATATATATGTATATATATATATATATAGAGAGAGAGAGAGATAATTGCTTATAATTAGATATCCCCAAATCGATTCTTTTTAAGAAGTTAATTTTCTTCTAAACCAAATATACCAATAGTTGTTTTTTTTTATTTCTAGTGGAACATTATACAATCAAAACAGTTGTCATTCGACATTATTTAATACCAAACTCTAAGGCATTGAAACTAGAATAAAAAATTAAATTCCTTATTATATATATATATATATGTATGTGTGTGTGTGGGGGGTGGGGTGGGTGCGTGTGTGTGTGTGTGTGCGAGGCTCTTATATCAGCACGCCGCCGAAATGATTTGTATGCCTTCAAAAAAATTCTTCAGATATTTTATTCCATTCCTTCTCAATAGCAGTCTTTAGCAAACCAATATTTGGATGGGAAGTTGCATTTGTTTTGCTTTCTAAAACGCCCCATTTATGAAGTGGGGAGGGAGTTTAAAAACTGGACTAGACGGTGGTCATAAAGAAACTCCAATGATTTCGGAAATTTCTTTTAGATTAGTTTCAGCGTTAAGCAAATCATAGATTCTTTGTCGTTTCTTTTCGTGCTCACTCATATTGGGCTGAATTTTATTAAAAAAAAAAGTGCTTGAAAATAGAGCTAAACATGAAAATTTAGATTTATCGCGTTTTTTTTCAAAAGTTGGACTAATCAGACTAAAAAAAAAAAAAAATTCCATATTTTGCTTCAGCACCCGATATATATATAATCTGTCTATGGATGACAATATATACGCTCCCTCGTGGTAGTTAAGCACTCTAGCGAAGGAATTTATGGCTGCCACTTGCATAATGCAAAGCTCTTCGAACGAATTGAGCACTCTGGTATCTGGTAAGGCAAAAATGTAAAACAAACGAAGCTACTACTTAATGCCTTATAATTCCCGAGTTGACGTGGTTCGCTTGTAGGCCGAGCGGTATGATACTAAGTCTAACGTAAAGTTGGGCGGGTTTCGATCCCAGCTTCAAGCGTCCTACGTGTCTAGCCACACTGAAGAATTGTGATACAACGAAACAGTCTGTCTGTGGATGACAATATATATATATATATATATATATATAAATGGGTTGCATTATTTATAAATAATGTTCAATTAAAGCATATATATCTAAGTTGGGATCGTGTAGACATAGTCAATGCTGCTTTGTGACTGGTAGTTTCTCATCTATGTGATCCGCTTAGGTGAGAAACTGACAGTTACCAAGCTCCGTTGGCTCCATGGCTTTTACTCTATTTCAACTTAAATAAATTTGAAAATAAATTCACCCAAGATGGAGTTGTATATAAGGCAAAGAAATTTAAAGAAGCGAATCCTGTATATGAAGAAAGAAGAAGTAGATGACTACATCTGTCAATGTGTGTGGGGGGAGTCCCCATGGTATACGTGGCTAACGTGCTGGACTGCGACATCGTACCAAGCGAGTTCAAATTCCAGTCACGTCATT
The DNA here is from genome assembly GCA_963585895.1 of Sepioteuthis lessoniana. NCBI lineage: Eukaryota > Metazoa > Mollusca > Cephalopoda > Myopsida > Loliginidae > Sepioteuthis > Sepioteuthis lessoniana. The sequence continues at coordinate 152,703 of CAUZXS010000488.1, forward strand.
GGGTTCACTTTCGGATGAAAACCCTCGCACAAGGTATGAACACACCTGATTCCCCCTGTTATGGGTTAAATAGTATCACTACTGTTCTTCTGCGAGGTTAAATCTGACATTAAAATAATTCACGAAGGTTGAGATGCCATTAAACCACGAGACCTACCAATATATCAGAGGGTAATCATGAATGTAGTTTGTCAATTCATCAATCAAAATCCATGTAGGTCAATTGATGAAGCAATATACTGACTCAATCTTTCAAAATTTTGAAATACTGATAAACGATTTGAGCTCAGCAGAAAAAAGTGATGGTCATCATTTTGAACCCAACAAATGCTAACAAATGTAACAGTTTTTTTTAATTCTTGGATTGTATGTGTTATTTCTTAATTGCTTATAAAAGTATAGAAAATGGCCATTATTCCCGTCAAACTTTGTTTTTCTGCTGTGGATAATGAAATTTCAAAATGGCATAAAGTAGCCGATTACATTTTCACTTCCGTCTCGTCAATGAAATGACTCTGTGTGTGTGTGTGTTTGTTTGTTTGTGTGTGTGTGTGTGTGTGTGTGTATATGTGTGTGCGTGTGTGTGTGTGTGTGAGAGAGAGAGAGAGAGAGAGAGAGAGAGAGAGAATTTTGAAGGTTTTATTTATTTTTTTTCATTTAACGGATGATTTTCTGCATTCTTTCTCGGTTTCACTACCGATCATTTCTCTTACGAGACATAAGCGAAAAACATTTGTTTCTCAATGAATCTGCTAGTATACGCCATTTTGAAATTTTGTATCCAAAGCAAACTGTTTATTATGAAATTTAGAAATTAAGTAACTTTCTTTGTAAAAACAGGCAAATTTGCGCATATTAGTTAACATAAGGTCTGAATAAAACAACACATAATTCAAAATTTACGTGTGATTACATTAAAGTCATACAAAAATGAATAAAAAGTTTGGTATTGAATAGCTTTTCGAGATGTGTGACTGGTATGTAAATCGTTTTTAAGTATCAGACCCCCACTCCCAGTTTTGCGGGGGCCTGCCTTGCATTCTTACCGAGTGGTGGAATTTATAACAAGCACAGATTCACATTATACTAGATCTTCGGGTCAAGTGAATCTATGACCAGTAAGTTCACCTGGTATACGTATAGGGAGACTTAGCAAAAGCTAGCATATTTCACATTGCAATGAATGATCCTATGGTCAGCACTGACTACCAGGAGGGGGTTGCACACGAGCCAGGACTCATGCGCAACCCCCTCCCTTAAATGATCACTATAAAGAAAGATCATATGTCAAATCCATGGATAAACATACCCCACCAAATATAAAGAATATTGGTTCGGTAGTCGGGTTTTATGACATATCAACCTTTGTTGGTTATTTAATGCCAAATTCTTTTTTTACATATATATTGAATATATATTTGTAAACGTTTTCGTGATAACATTTTTAAATGAACCTGAACTCATTTTTTTTGCACACAGATAAATGGTTTCAGGTTTTGCTATATAAAAGTCACAATTTAATATTTCTTTGCACACTAAGTTTTCAGGTAATTTCATTTTTAAATGAGTTAAAACTAATTTGTTTGCACACTAGTATTGCTATTATTTCTACTGTTAAATGGTTTCAATTCTTGCTATCTGACACTAATAAAATTTTAAAATTGATCACTTGTTTGCAAAGAGGGAAGTGGTTACAAGTATTGCTATTTAGCACTAATTATTCTATTTAGAACTATTCATTCATTTGCACGCAATCAAATGGTACCAAGTATTGCTGTGTTATACCAATATTTCAATTTCTGCTCATAATTGAAGAATCTCAAGTACTGCTATCTAACACTTATAATTCTACTCAAAATTACTCATAGGTAAGTTGTTTAAAGTATTGCTATGTATCATTAACAATTCAATTAAAACATCAGGCATTTGTTTACACACAGTTAAATGTCAAACAGTTTTATTTTTAACAATTCAATTTAGCATAAGTCATTTGTTTTGCACTGTTTACTCGGTTTCTTCGGTTTCTTTGTTTAATGGCATATCAACCTTTGTAGGTTATTTAATGCCAAAGCCATTCTCCTAGAAGAATAATAGTGGTACTATTTAATCCATAGCCGGGAGGATAAGGGGGTTCATACCTTTTCCAAGAGTATTTGCCCGAAAGTGAACGTAATAGCACGACTGGAGTACGAACTAGCTTACTACGATTCTGCAGTCCATCGCTTTAACCATTACACAACGAGGACCCCCCTGCCCTAAGTTTAAATGTCAAACAGTTTTTATTTGACCCATAGAAAGGATCCTATCAGGTGCTACCACTCAGGGTCGAAGTGGACATAAGAGCGATGGTAATGAAGGAGTACTCTGCATTCTCCAAATCTCCAGCATTACTGGAGCCTCACCACCAGATTGTCTAGTGTCATATCAAGACACTTATGCAGAGCTTATGCCAATCAAACAAATAAAAATTTCATATCTTTCCTAAGGTTCTTAGTCCGAAGGTAAACATCACTGTATGAGGGGAGTTCGAAATTGCATACTACGCAACGATGAATCAACAACAGGAAAGACTGGGTTCTTTAATTTTATGTGATTCATTCCCTCCTAATAAGTAAACATTTAAATATACAAATGTTATTTTCTATGCATGTATTTTATATATATATATATATATATATATATATATATATATATATATATATATATATATATATTTAAATCAACGTCTATGAAAAATAGCATTCAATGTATACTAGACAATGTAAAACAGCATTCAATGTATACAAAACTATTTAAAATAGCATTCAATGTATACAAGACAATTTAAAAATAGTATTCAATGTATACAAGACAATTTAAAAATAGTATTCAATGAATACAAGACTATGTAAAATAGCATTTAATGTATACGATATTATGTTAAATAACATTCAATGTATACAAGACTATTTAGAATAGCATCCAATATATTCAAGACTATTTAAAATAGCATTCAATGTATACAAGACTACTTAAAATAGCATCCAATATATACAAGACAATTTAAAATAGCTTTCAATGTATATAAGACTATTTAAAATAGCATCGAATATATACAAGACTATTTAAAATAGCATTTAATGTATACAAGACAATTTAAAAATAGTATTCAATGTATACAAGACTATGTAAAATAGCATTTAATGTATACGATATTATGTTAAATAACATTCAATGTATACAAGACTATTTAGAATAGCATCCAATATATTCAAGACTATTTAAAATAGCATTCAATGTATACAAGACTACTTAAAATAGCATCCAATATATACAAGACAATTTAAAATAGCTTTCAATGTATATAAGACTATTTAAAATAGCATCGAATATATACAAGACTATTTAAAATAGCATTTAATGTATACAAGACTATTTAAAATAGCATCCAATATATACAAGACTATTTAAAATAGCATTCAATGTATACAAGACTATTTAAAATAGCATTCAATGTATACAAGACTATTTAAAATAGCATCCAATATATACAAGACTATTTAAAATTGCATTCAATATATACAAGACTTTTAAAAATGGCATTCAATATATACAAACAATATAGAATAGCATTTAATATATACTGGACAATGTAAAATAGCATTCAATGTATACAAGACTATTTAAAATAGCACCCAATATATACAAGACTATTTAAAATAGCATTCAATGTATACAAGATTATTTAATTTAACAAATAGCTACTTTGTTTTGTGTACTGATTTGTGTTACCGCCATTGAAAATGAAAACTTAGACTGTAGCTGTTATTTGCTAAGAATTTTGATTTAGAACGTTATTTCATTCATTAAATTTTGGCGTTTCTTCATTGTACCAGCATCTTAAATTGGACCAAACTATCTCGGTTGGGTTATTAAACGCTGAAATCAGTCCTTTTCTTCAGTTTTTTGTTTTATAAGCAATTATATAGTTTCAAGTAACTACTTGATTATAATATAGTTTCAAGTAATTATTTAATTATAATATAGTTTTAGGTTTGGTTTGGTTTGTTAGTTTTATGGCATATCAACCTTTGTAGGTTATTTAACGCCAAATCCATTTTTATGTAAATAATATGTTCTATTGAAAACAGTTAAGTTTAGCATAAGTACACAGTTTAATTGTCAAAAACATTTCCAGTTCAAACTATTCAAGCAGTTATATGTAATAATTCAGTTAAGTGTAAATACAGTTTTAATGTCGAAAAACAGTTCTATTTGAAATAATTCAGTTAAGCATAAGCACGCAGTTTAAGTGTAAGTACGGTTTGTCAAAAACATTTCTATTTCAAGCTATTCAGTTTACTCAATTCAGTTTAGCATAAGTATGCTGTTAGTTCTATTTAACCCATAGATAGGGCCCTATCAGGTGCTACCACTCCGGGCCAGAGTGGACCTGGGAGCGATGGCAATGAAGGGGTACTCCGCATTCCCCAAAGCTCCAGCACTGCTGGAACCTCACCATCAGATTGTTTAGTGTCATATCCAGGACAGTCGTTATGGGGGGGGGTCTTACCCCTCTGCAGAGGTGCAGTCAGTGTATTCTACAGCCCCAGCCGACTGGGCAAAATATAGTTTTAGGTAACTACTTAATTATAATATAGTTTCAAGTAACTTCTTGATTATGATATAGTTTCAAGTTACAATTTGATTAAGATAAAAGCTGCTTGGTTGGTTGTTTTGTTTTATGGCGTATCAACCCTTTTCGGGTCATTTAACGCCGAATTAAATTTCAAACAATTCAGTTTAGTATATTTATAGTTTTTGTGTACAAACTGTTAAATGTCAAAATAGTTCTATTTCGAACAATACAGTTTAGCTAAGTATACAGTTTAGTTCTATTTGACCCATAGATAGAGATGTAATGAATATTCATACACCTGGGTTCCCCCTCACAGTAATATGATTAGCTAATGTCTGCCATAAATACAGGCCAATGTAGAGGTACATTGTGTACAACTACGACTACGTCTATGAACATCCAGTGTCGGTAGGAACACATGTCTAGTACCAGTACGATTATCTACCTGCTCGACTGTACTACACCTGTTACAGTAGCCAAACCACTCAGTTACATTGATTAAATATATCTCTTCTCGGCAGATATCATATAGGACCCTATCAGGTGCTATCACTCCGTGCCAGAGCGGGCACGGGAGCGATGGCAATGAAGGTGTACTCCACATTACCCAAAGATCCAGCATTACTGGAACCTCACCATCAGTTGTTTAGGATCATATCCAGGTCACCTGTTGAGCGAGGTGGCTCTTACCTCTCTGCAGAGAAGCAGTCGGTATATTGTACAGCCGTAGCCGACTGGACAATATTATAATATAGCTTCAAGTAATTACTTAATCATAATGATGATTTGTAAACAGATAATTGTTTTTAATACAAATAATTTGGGAGCAGTTATATGGTTTCAAATAACGTCCTATTCAATCACTGGGGAAGTGTCTTCGTAGCATAGTGGCTGAACTGTTGGACTGCGACATCGTAGTAAATGTTATCTAGCTGAGAAAGTCAACAACTCTGATGCATAAAAATATAATCAGCTTCTTTTCATTTCCTTTTATTACCCCAAAATGTACGGACTGGTAAAGTAAGAGAGGGTTGAAGACTGCTGAGATGCACACACAGGGGCCGACGGTAGGGATCTTCTATGAACCGCTTTCCTCTTCGTTCTGCGTTTCGAGTCGAAATCTTATATTGTAATACATCACCTTGACCTGCGATGAACCCAGCAGGTGTTGCTGACTGATACATTCGGTCGTTGATAAAATCAACATAGTGGCTACCAGAAAACATGTAATGCATGGTTGTGAGCTGTGACTAATAGAGAACAAGTATTACATGGATGTAAACCATGACCAATGAAAATCAAGTAATGTGTGGATGTAAGCCGTGACCTATTAAAACAAGCGTAGCGTGGGTGTAAGTCATGACCCATGAAAAATAGCAATGCGTAGGTTAAAGCCGTGACCAATGAAAAACAAGTATTGCGTGTGGGTTGCGAGGGGGTTTTAAAATTATATAAGGTCGAGAAATATGGCTGAAGTCAGTCCTCGCAGGCTGCTCCCAACAACTCCTTCGCGTGCGCGAACTCTCTCCGGGTGCTCACCTGCTCCATACAAACGTCAACGTCGAAGAATATAAGGTTATATTTTTTTTTATATAGGTGTTTCTTGTGTTTTTCAAGGTTCAGCGGTATTATACTACAATATAATATTCCGAATGCCCGCACAAATTCTCTTGGTCACATCTCCTTCAACCTGCTCCTTACACGTTGCACGTGGACACGCCTCCTTCTAGCATGCGACTCACACAATGCACGTGATCACGCTTTCTTCTAGCATTCTACTCACGCAATTTCTGCGGCATTTCCGTCTGGGAACACCTGCATCCTGTTTACTATAGTTACCAGGTGCATTTCCTGTTATTTTGTTCACAGTGTACGACTTCCACAGTTGCATGGATACGTCAAAGGGATATTAAAGTCAATATCCAACGTACGTTTGTTCGAACTCCAGTCACGCTATTACGTTCATTTTCAGACTAATGCACTTGCAAAAAGCATGAACCCCCTTATACCTCCAGCTATGAGTTAAATAGTACCATTATTATCGTACAAGGATGGTTTTAGTGTTAAATAATCCACGAAGGTTGACATGCCATTAAACAAAGAAACCAAACCTATTTGATAATAATAATAATACCTGGAGACTTGAGGAGACTTGCTGTCCAGTGAAAAACTATCAGCTAACGCTGATGTGAAAAAATCTAATGGGTAATAATAATAATAATAAAAGATATCAAACTGAAAAACGCCAGGACTTGATTGAATACATGGATTCTGATTCAAGAAATTCACCTCCATTCACGACAGACTAGCACTAGAAATGAAGAGATGCCTACAAGATGCACAAGTACTTGACTGGATGACCAAAGGAAAGACCACATTGATCTAAAAGGACCCAAGTAAAGGAACAGCTCCAAATAATTATAGACCCATAACTTGTTTACAGATTATGTGGAAAATATTAACAGCACACATACGGGAAGAGATATACTACTCACTAATAAGCCGCGGATTGTTCCCTGACAAACAGAAAGGATGCCGCAAAGGATTCAGAGGCACAGCAGTGTTACTCTACATAGATCAACACATCCTAAATGAAAACAAGAACAGACGGAAAAATCTTGCTATAGCCTGGATAGACTACAAAAAGGCATATGATATGATTCCGCAAAGCTGGACAATAAACTGTCTCAAAATGTACAAAATATCACACGAAATCATAAACTTCATAGAAAAAACCCATGAAAAACTGGAGAGTTGAATTAATAGCAGGAGGAAAAAGCTTGGCTGAAACAAAGATTCAAAGAGGGATTTTCAAAGGAGATGCACTATCACCCCTACTATTCATAATTGCCTTGATGCCACTAAACCTCATACTCAGAAAATGCACGGCGGGATACACACTTAGTATATAGCAAGAAAAGAACAACCACCTAATGTACATGGATGACAAAAGTATTTACAAAAAATGAAAAAGAACTGGAAACCCTAATACACACAGTTAGAATATACAGTCAAGACATAGGGATGGAATTTGGCATTGAAAAATGCGCTCTGCTCGTCATGAAAAGTGGCAAACGACATCTAACTGACGGAATAGAACTAACAAATCAAGACAAGATCAGAACGCTCGCAGAAAACGAAACCAACAAATACTTAGGAATCTTGGATGCTGACACCATCAAGTGGAAATGAAAAACAAAATTATAAAAGAATATCTCAGGAGAACTAGAAAACTACTCGAGACAAAGCTCTCTTGCAGAAACCTTATCAAAGGAATAAATACTTGGGCTGTACCCCTCGTTAGATACTCGGGACCCTTTCTCAAGTGGATCAGAGATGAACTTAGACAAATGGACCCAAGAACTAGAAAACTAATGACCATCCACAAGGCATTACATCCCAGAGACGACGTGGACAGACTACATGTACCGAGAAAAGAGGGAGGAAGAGGACTTGCCAGCATCGAAGACTGCGTTGACACATCCATACAACGGCTCGAAGACTACATAGAAAAACACAAAAGAGGACTGATTATGGCCATCAGAAACTGACAACACGATAGATAACAGAATGACAAAAACTAGGAAACAAAAATGGGAAGGAAAACAACTCCATGGGCGTTTTAAACGACTAATAGACAACATTTCACACGACAAAACCTGGACATGGCTAAGAAAAGGAAACTTTAAGAGAGAAACAGAATCTCTCTTAATAGCAGCACAAAACAACGCCGTAAGAACCAATCATATTAAAGCGAAGATAGATAAGGCGCAACAAAATAGCAAATGTAGACTATGCGGTGACAGAGATGAAACCATCAATCACATAATAAGCGAATGCAGCAAATTGGCACAGAAGAAGTACAAGGCTAGACACGACTGGGTGGGCAAGGTGATCCACTGGGAAATGTGCAAGAAATTTAAATTCGACCATGCCCAAAAATGGTATATGAACAACCCAACACCTGTCCTAGAAAATGACACACATAAAATCCTATGGGACTTTGATATACAAACGGATCACCTAATCTCGGCCAGAAGACCAGACCGTGTAATAACCAACGAAAAAAAAAAGAGAGTTTGCAAAATTGTCGGCTTTGCTGCCCCGGCTGACCACAGAATAAAACTGAAAGAATGTGAAAAGAGAGATAAGTACCTCGACCTTGCTAAAGAATTTAAAAAAATATGGAATATGAAGGTGACAATTATACCAATTGTGATTGGTGCCTTTGGTACGGTAACTAAAGGATTATTGAAGGGGCTGGAAGATTTGGAAGTTGGCGGCCGAGTGGACACCACCCAAGCAACAACATTATTGGAAACAGCCAGAATACTGGGAATGGTCCTGGAGACTTGAGAAGTCTTGCTGTCACTCAATCTCCAGTGAAAGACTCTAATGAGTAATGATAATAATAATCATAATAATAATGTGGAAATAAGTACCCGAATAGAGACCATCGAAACTACAACATTATTAAGATAGGCCAGAATGCCGAGAAGAGTCAAGGAGCCTTGAGGAGACTTGTTGTCACTCAGATTTCAGTGAGAGACCATCAGCTAATGTGTTGCATACATATATATACTGGATACATACCGACGCAATGATAACAGACGCAAGAATAAAGGACGCAGGAAGGAAAACGCAGGAATGAAGGACGCATGAAGACTTCTTTTCAAATATATTTACCTCTCACTTTATTGCAAGGGTTTCGAAAGGTTAGCATGCGAGAGGGTGCTGGAGACCGAACGTAAACTTCATATTTTGACCCCACTGTTATGACCGTCACGTTGTGTCTTTATTGTTCTCCTGATGTTGGGGTCTACTCCATCGGGGCTTTCCGAGGGCCCCCTCGGTCTGGTGTGGCCTTCCCTACCACATCTCGTCTCTAACCCTCTGGTAGTCTGCTGGCAACTGCATCGGGGGTTTTCCGAGTGCCCCGCGGTCGGGTGTGGCCTTCCCTACCACATCTGGTCTCTATGTGTCTGGAATTCTACTGGCAACTGCTCTGGGACCCCAAACTCAACTGAGTTAAATAATAACTCAACGCCCACACGATCGCCAACTGGATCTTTGAAATCGGATGTTTAATCGTCATCAAGCGGAAATAACTGTCATGCAGTTCAGAGGTTACTCTCTTCCGGTGCATGACTGTAATGGCACAATGGGACCTTCACCTTGTCCCATATCATAAGCCTTAATCCGCCCACGCGATCTCTTTCGATTACTGGCCATTGGAATGTGTCACTTCCTTCCGGTGTATTACCTTGGAATAGTATTTTTGGGCCGGGTCGAAGGTCAAAATATAACAAATGCTGATATGAAAAACTCTCAAATAATAATTCACTTGAAGATTGCTGAAGACGTGAAAATCGTAAGTTCGATAAAGCCTTACTACCACTACTTTTTTCATTTTGTTTCAATCAGTATTATCAATGGATTGATGTGTGTAAAGTTGAAGGTGGAGTGTTATCTTCATTTGAATTTAGAATCTTACAGTTAAAAATTAAAAAAAGAAAAAAAAAAAAGAAAAGGAAAAGGTTGGTGGAAGTTTTATCTGAAAAGTACATCGGAAGCGAAGTCCTATTTACCAACCCCTCCGCTCGGGCAGGATATGACACAAGGTCAATTTTTAAGCGGAGTTTAACAGGTTTGAATTCAGAGTTTTCCTTCTCCTAGACTAGTCGCCTCACCAAGGCTGAAGAACTTCAGTCTGTCCTACTATTTACCCATAGCTGGAGGGAGAATATTTGGATTCATACCTTTCCCAAGGGTATTAGTGCTATGTGAAATGCAATCAGTCTCGTCCAGGAACATCGGAAGCGAAGTAGCAACACAAAAGACTAATATCACATTAAACAATCTAAGAATAAAGGGTTACGTAGAACTTAATTAAGTTAAAACTTAATTACATTAAAGGTACAAGTATCCACTCTTTTCATAATCTCTTTGAGGACCACTGAAATTTCTTATCCTACTAAAGAATATCAGGCAACATCTGTGACAGCACAGATAGTAATCAACCTCTGGGCCTGGTTTGGCCACATTATACTACTCATGAAAAATGTCTAATCCAAATACAAATCAACATGGGACTCAGATTACAGATCTGAGTATAATGATCAGCAGGAGCTCCCTTGATAGTCAGCATGATAGATGATGTGCCCGATAAGCATTTTGCGAAAGTTGGCTATTCTAATTCCAGGTACACAAACTACCAAAGCAGTAGTTTAACCGAAAGACACTAACAGAAAAAAATAACTAGAAAAGACAAGAGAAATTTACTTCATCATATTTACCAACCCCTCCGCTCGAGCAGGATATGACACAAGGTCAATTTTTTAAGCGGAGTTTAACAGGTTTGAATTCAGAGATTTCCTCCTCCTAGACTAGTTGCCCCACCAAATGTTAAGTATAACCAGAAGAGATAAATCAAACTGTTGTATATTGACCTTCGACCTGACCAAGCATGCCATTCCATAGTGATGCACCGGAAGGAAGTGACACATTCCGATGGCAGTTATGAGAAGAAACCGCGTAGGCGGACTTGGCTGACAATATGGGACAAGGTAAAACCCCATGGTACAGGCTTAGACTGATGCACCGGAAGAGAGTGACCTGTGAACTGCATGACAGTTATTTCCGCTTGATGACGATCAAACATGCCATTCCAAAGATTGAGTGGGCGATTGAACTATTATATAACTCGGTGAAGACAGGAAGTCAGTGAGTTGGAGTCAGATGAGTTAGAGACAAGATGCGGTAGAGAAAGCCATCATCCAGCAGAGAGCTGGGCCCCCGGGCCTCCGGTTGAGCAGCCATGGAGAACGAGAAAGACACAACGCTGATGGCCATAAGAGTGGGGGTCAATATATTGCAGTTCTGTTCTGTCTCCAACTCCCTCTCTCACACACAACCCTTTCAAATAAAGTGAGAGGTATATTTTTTTAAAGAAGTCTTCGCTCGTCTTTATTCATTGCGTCAATATGTATTCTGCATGTATGTGTGTATCTATGCATATATATTATGTGTTGAGTATACAACAAAACGATATTGGTGAAAGAAAGTAGACACAAAAAGATACCGGAAGAGGAGCAAGTATTACAAACAAAACAGGATTTCCAAAATAACCAATATAAATTCTACCAACTTTACGGTGTAGAATGTATGTGGACAAACCAACACTCGTACGCAAAGGAAGCAAAACAATTTTGAGCTAAAATATGGGAACAGAAAGAACATAACTGAGAAGTCGAATGGATAAATAATATATGAAAGAAAAAAGAAAATTACAATAACTCAACGAAGGCTCCAAGGTGGATATACTCCTGTAATCGCAGAGAGAAACACTCAAGAAACCAGCGGATTTGAAAATATCAGACATACATTGAGGTGCTCGTGGTGTAATGGTTATCGTCGTAGGAAATGGACACGGCGACACTAGTTCAAATCCTGGACGAGACTGATTGCGTTTCACATAGCACTAATACCCTAAACCTGTTAAACTCCGCTTACAAATTGACCTTGTGTCATATCCTGCCCGAGCAAAGGGGTTGGTAAATAGGATCAGACATAAATTGATTATGGTTTAAAAAATTCACATCCATCCATGACAGACTCTCTATAACAGTAAATACCAAGAAGAATCTGGTGTTGTATAATCATATGCAGGTTCATGCAGAATACATATTGATGCAATAATAAAGATAAGCGACACAGTCTTTTAGAAAAATATATCTCTCACTTTTTTTGAAAGGGTTGTGTGTGTGAGAGGGAGTTGGAGACAGAATAGACCTGCAATATATTGACCCCCGACTCTTATGGCCATCAGCGTGGTGTCTTTCTCGTTCTCCAGGGTTGCTTAACCGGAGGCCCGGGGGCTCAGCTTTCTGCTGAGAGCTGGCTTTCTCTACCACATTTTGTCTCCAACTGGTCTCCAAACTCTCTGACTTCCTTTCTTCACCGAGTTATAGAATAGTTCCATCGCCCACTCAATATCTTTGGAATGGCATGTTTGATCGTCATCAAGCGGAAATAACTGTCATACAGTTCACAGGTCACTCCCTTCCGGTGCATCAGTCTATGCCTGTACCATGTGATTTTACCTTGTCCCATATTGTCAGCCAAGCCCACCTACGCGATTTCTTCCCATAACTGCCATCGGAATGTGTCACTTCCTTCCGGTGCATCACTTTGGAATGGCATGTTTGGCCGGGTCGAAGGTCAATATACAACACTGGTATACTCGAATGGGTGACTTATGGGAAAACAACCCTAATCCAGAAAGACCCCCAAAAGGGATCAATCCACAACAACTACGCTTCTCCGGCCTTTTGGATGGGCCGTCTGGCATTCGTGCCGAATGGGGTATCGATCAATGACAGATTCGAGGCCGAAAGGCCCCCCAATTTTGACTGGGTCACATTCGGGTGGACGAGCTGCAACCTTACTCCCCTATGGTACTAGACCTTGCTGTCTAGTTTAAGCCATAAACCGGCATACGTGCTCGGACCCAGATTTGGGTCCGTGAAACTGCTTGACTCATTAGACTCACATTGCACTTAGTGGGTCGATGAGCAGCACGGACCAGCAGGGTTCGAGTCTCGGCTCGTTCCCGACCTTCCCCTCCCCTTTATCCCCACCTTAATCGGCCTTCGGGATTTTGACCTTGTGTCAAGCACAGTCTGGTGGGAGGCAGCGACAAGTAATCATCCACAACAACTACAGACCAATAACGTGTCTACCTATGATATGGTTTAGTTTGGTTTGATTTTATGGCATATCAACCATTGTAGGTCATTAATGCCAAATTCTCTTTATACATGTATATCAAATATATATGATTTGACTTGGTTTGATTTTATGGCACATCAACCATTGTAGGTGATTAAGGCCAAATCCATTTTTATGCATATAAACAGTTCTATTTCAAACAATTCAGTTTACGTAGTTCTATTTGGCCCATAGATAGAACACTATCAGATGCTACCACTCCAGGCCAGAGTGGACCTGGGAGTTATGACAATGAAAGAGTACTCCGCATTCCCCAAAGCTCCAATATTACTGGAGCCTCAATATCATATTATTTTGTGTCATATCTGGGAAACGCTTTGTGTGTGTGTGTGTGTGTGTGTAGGGGTATTACCCCTCTGCAGAGAAGCAGATGGTGTATTTGCAAAAATGAAAAAAAAACTGGAGACTCTGACACAAACAATAAGAATATACAGCCAGGATATAGGATGGAAATTTGGTATAAAAATGTGCTTTGCTCATAATGAAAAGTGGGAGAAGAGAAATCACGGAAGGAATAGAGTAGCCAAGACAGGAAAGAATCAGAATGCTTGGAGAAAAAGAAAATTACAAGTACTTGGAAATATTGAAAGGGGATACCGTCAAACAAGCAGAGATGAAAGAAAAAAAAAAAGACGAACTAGAAAACTTTTCGAAACCATGATCTGCAGCAGAAATCTCATCAAAGGGGGAAAAAAACACTTGGGCAAATTCCTGTTGTAAGGTACTCTAGACTATTCTTAAAATGAAAAAGGGAGGAATTCAGACAAACAGACCAAAGGATAAGAAAATTAATTGCTATGCACAAGGCATTGCATTCGAGAGACGACATAGACAGACTATACGTCTTAAAAAGAGAAGGATAAAGAAGAATTGCCAGCAATGAGGACTGTTTCGATGCAGCAATAAAAGGACTCTAAGACAACATTAAAAAGATCAAAGAAAGCATTAACAAAATAACATCATATAGAAAAACAACGAACACTAGAAAATAGAAATCGGAAGAAAAACAAATGTACAGAGATTTCACGTGATAAACTGATGAAATTGTACACGAGAAAACCTGGACATGGCTACAGATAGGAAACCTTAATCTCTTCTAATAGCAACACAAATATACGCCATAAGGACCAATTATATTAAAAAGAAAATTGATAAACACGCAACAGTATAGAAAATGTTGATTATGTTGAGAAAAAGATGACAGGGTAAATCACACAGTAAGCGAAAGCAGCAATCTAGCACAAAAGGAATACAACACAAGGCATGACTGGGTAGGAAAGGTGGTTCACTGGTAATTATGCAAGATATTGAAATTTGACTATACAACCAAGTGTTATATACACAAACCAGAATCAGTCCTGAGGAATGATAATGTTGTGGTGTTTAGCGGTCGAAATGAAAACACGCAACCATTCCCCCTCCAGCTATGGGTAAATAGTAGACTAGGCCTTTTAGCTTTAGTTAGTGTTATGGTGTTTAGGGGTCAAAATGAAGACACTCAGACAAGAGAAGTAGGTTGAAACAAATATATTACAATAACAGAACAATATACGGAATACAGGATTTATAAAACAGTTAGGAATGTCCTTCCGGTACTATCAGGCAGCTTGGAGGTTTATTTCCTCAAAATTGAAAAAAATATAATTGAACAATTTTCGGGGAGCATGAAGCCCCAAATGTATTGAGGGGGAAGGGAAAAGGAAATGGTCTTTATTGACTAAGTATTCTAAGGAGCCCTAGCAAGCCACATTCGCCGACCCAGGCACAAAATACAATAAAGACAGCCGTACATCAACAAGCGCGTAACATTCACCAAAATGCAATAATCACTCTATGAGAACATACTTAAACCCCAACAAATTGAATGTTTTATTTACAATGTGAGCATATATTAAAAAATGGCAATGATGGGAGGGGACCCCCCCAAATAATGGGTAAAATAAGGATAAAACCTCGTTTGGTTATCCTCCCGTCCCTCCCCGTCTATGATGAGGGGAGCCGACTGGTTTCTGGTATCCGGGAGTATCGAAAACAAGCCGGACTATTCCTATGTGGGAAGCGGGTTTGCCAGTGTAATTCGGTTGTCAAGTTATTATTGTATAATAATGGTGCCCGTCGTGTAATGGTTATCGTCACAGGATATGGACACGGCGATACGAGTTCAATTCCTGGACAAGACTGATTGCATTTCACATAGCACTAATACCCTTGGGAAAGGTATGAATCCAATCATTCTCCCTCCAGCTATGGGTAAATAGTAGGGCAGACTAGGTTCTTCAGCCTTGGTGAGGCAACTAGTCTAGGAGAAGGAAAACTCTGAATTCAAACCTGTTAAACTCCGCTTTAAAAATTGACCTTGTGTCATATCCTGCCCGAGCTGAGGGGTTGGGTAAATAGGTCAAGTTATTATTGTAAAACTCTTTTTTAATCCCGATGAACCTTGCTTATCCTCGTCGCCAAGTTGTGGTGTTTAGGGGTCAAAATAAAGACACGCAGACAAGAGAAGTAAGTTGAAACAAATATATTACAATAAGAGAACAAATATACAGAATAGAGGTATCATACAACAGTTAGGAATATCATTCCAGTACTGCCAGGCGGCTTGGAGGTTATCTCACCGACTGTCAAGTAGACTCGGTATATATTGAGGAGGAATAGCAATAATTTACAAAACTCTTTGCTTCGATTTGGCACAAGGCCGAATGAATGGGGCACCCAATGAGACTCGAACTCACTCGTGTAGGTTTGCTAATCTAACTTGCTGACCATTACTCCACCAGAGGTGCCCATTGAGGAGGAATAGTCCATTACAATGTAGGTAGGTACCATAACAGATACCCATCAAATTCTCTATGATTTTGAGATAGAGAAGGTTCACTTAATTCCGGTCAGAAGAGTAGAACTTGTGTTAATAAAAAAGAAAAGAGAGAATTTGCCGTCTCG
Source organism: Sepioteuthis lessoniana (assembly GCA_963585895.1). Lineage (NCBI taxonomy): Eukaryota > Metazoa > Mollusca > Cephalopoda > Myopsida > Loliginidae > Sepioteuthis > Sepioteuthis lessoniana. Next base: position 169,054 of record CAUZXS010000488.1, read on the forward strand.
TAGAGTTAGTCGTCCCAGCTGATCACAGAAAAAAAATAAAAGAAAATGAAAATAGAGACAAATATTTGCACCTTGCCAGAAAATTGAAAAGAAAAACAAACTGTAAAACATAAGGATTAAGGTAATAGCAACTCTATGATTGATATCAACCAGAATACTGTGTAGAGTCATGAGGAAATGTTGTCTGTTCATGTGGAAGGGTCCACAGAAGCCTGGAGAAAGAACCAGAACAACTGAAGATCAGTGGGTGAATTGAAACCACCCAGACTACAGTATGGCTAATATCAACCGGAATACCGAGCAGAGTCCTGAAGACCTTTTGCCTGTTCATGTGGAATGGTCCACAGAAACTTGGAGAAGGGACCGGAACAACTGAAGATCAGTGAGTGAATTGAAACCATCCCGACTACAGTATGGCTGATATCAACCAGAATACTGAGTAGAGTCCTGAAGTCCCGAGGAAACTTGCTGTCACACCGACTCTACTGAAAATCCTCCAGCAAACGCTAATGTGAAAAACTCACTCACAAGGAGGGAAATAAGCCAGAATGCTGAGAAAAGTCCAGGAGATTTGAGGAGACTTGGTGTCACTGAAACTCTTCAGGGAAACCATTGGTTAACGCTGATAAGAAAAACTCAAAAAGGAGTTATATATTTAATGCTTAAAGATTGGAAGGTTTGGTTTCTTTGTTTAATGGCATATCAACCTTTGTAGGTTATTTAATGCCAAAGCCATTCTCTTAGAAGAACAGTAGTGGTACTATTTAACCCATAGCTGGGAAGATAGGGGGGCTCATACCTTTCCTAAGGGTATTTGCCCGAAAGTGAACGTAATAGCGTGACTAGAGTTCGAAATCGCTTACAACGATTCTGCAGTCCATCGCTTTAACCATTACACCACGAGGACACCCCCAGAAATTAAAGATAGGAAGTTGGAGAAAACGAAAGAAGGGAAGAGAAAAAAATAGAAGAAAAACTAGTCAAGTGACGTGCTTCAGAGTAAAAAGGTGTGTACAGATAGCAGTAGGAATCAAAAAACCAAAAGGGATACGACGGAATATGATGTCCCGGACATTGACAAATGTATGCATTGAGTTCATTATTTCGTTTTTGCCTTAACTATCTGGAAAATGTCATGTTTGCTCTTGTTACTATATTTTGTTGTTTGTAAATTTATTGTTTAAAAGGACATACAAAAAAGATGTAAATGGAATTAACTTAGCATAGAAATGGAGAGGAGTGGAGGAGAAACGCTATGACGCTATTTAAGAGATAAATAGTGGAAGGACGGGGAAACGCTTTGAATCTGTATATCTAATTGATAAATATAAGTAAAATAGTGAATAACAGGACTTAAAACTTAACAAATTAAAAAAGGAGAAAAATCACTGAATTGATATCTCAAGAAGTCATTGGAAGCAGCAGTCAGGATTGAACCAAAAACCTCCAGATGATTGTCTCCTTAGAAGCTTTGGGAACCAACGCCTATAACCGGAATCAGAACACGCGATCCCCGTGGATTCAATAAAGGACGTAGTTCGAAGTTTCGTGTAGGTTCCCGAGTTCGACAAACACCTGAAAGAAAGCCGGTGGACATATCGGCCGAAACGTTGTGGAAATAACAATAAAGATGTAGAAAATAGCCCGAAAACCCTTAATGATAAAAAGATTAATATTATTTTGAATTAGTAGTGTTAGATAGCAATACTTGAAACCATTTAATTGTAGAAACAAAAACAATACTACCGAGTAAACAAATTAGTTCTAACTTATTTAAAAATGAAATTACCGATAAACTACTAACTTACAAAACATATATATATATATATATATATATATATATATATATATATATATATATATATATATATATATATCCATTTAAATGTGTGCAAACAAATGATTGATGTTAAATTGTTACTGTAACATAACAATGCTTGAAACCACTAAACTGTGTGCAAACAAATGATTAATAGTAAATAGAATTGTTAGAGTTAGATGGAAAAGCTTAAAACCATTTGACTGTGTAAAAAAATAGCTCAGGCTAATTTAAAAATGTTATGCACAAAACACGTTTACATATCATATATTTAAAATGTATGTATAAAGAGGACTTGGCATTAAATAACTTACTATGGTTGATATGCCATCAAACCCACTCAAATCATTTAATATATATGTAAAACCGGATTCGGCATTAAATAACTTATAAGGGTTGATATGCCATAAAACCCAACCAAACCAAATCATATATATTTAATATATATGTATAAAGCTTGTTTTTGTTTGGTTTTATGACATATCAACCATTACAATGCTAAACCCGTTTTTATACATATAAAGTTCTATTTCAAACAATTCAGTTTAGCATAAGTACACAGTTTAAATGTAAAAACAATTCTATTTCAAACAATTCAGATTAGCATAAATATACTGTTTAAATGTCAAACAGTTCTATTTCAAACTATTCAGTTTAGTCAACAAAGTTAAATGGTTCCAAGTATTGCTATGTATCATTAACAATTTAATTAACTATAAGTCATTTATTTATCAGTTAAATGCTAAAACAATTCTATTTCAAACAATTCAGGTTAGCATAAATATACAGTTTAAATGTCGAACAGTTCTATTTCAAACTATTCTGTTTAGTCAACAAAATTAAATGGTTCCAAGTATTGCTATGTATCATTAACAATTCAATTAACCATAAGTCATTTATTTACACAGTTAAATGTTAAAACAATTCTATTTCAAACAATTCAGTTGTTTTCTTTCGAACAATTCAGTTTAGAATAAGTACAATTTTTTAATGGTTTTTCCGGTGACCACCAGGCGTTTTCGCCACGTGGGTATTATTAAGCTGATCACCTGGTCCTTGGAGGCCCTTCCCCACAGGCAATACCTGCTTGGTAGGATAAAGCTTATCAGTTGGCGCTTGAGTAATCCCAAAACGGTGAATGCCAAGGCAATCAACCATTTTTTCTGACGGCCATACACGAATGTAATATCTTTTTGGTGGCATATCCTACTTCGCGGGTTATTTAATGTCAAAGCTATCCTTGTCTAAGAACAGCAGTGATACCATTTAACCGATATTTGTAGGGGGCGGATTAGGGAATTCATACTTTTCGCAAGGGCACGAGCCCTAAAGTGAAAGACAGGACGTGATTGAACTTCGAAATCGCTTACGACGATTTTATGGTCCGGCTCGTTAACCACTATGCTGCTGGGTCTTTTCCCTTCCTGAAGTGTGTTTTTATGTTTGGATAGATGAGCCCACGGAAAACACCTATCTCGTACACCTTGGACCGGGAGGGTCGTTAGGGGAAAGCCTGACACTGGGTTCAGGAGCTAAGGGTAAGGGGTAATTTTTTTACCCAACGTTGATGAGATCCTGCCGCGATAGTGCGATTCGATAAAGGATTAAAGTATAGTATCTGTTCCTTG
>CAUZXS010000488.1:177500-184573 GCA_963585895.1 Sepioteuthis lessoniana
TTGCATATAATGCATACATACATATACATATGTATAAATATATAAATAAATATGAATATATATATATATATTTATATATGCATTTATATATACATATATATGAATTTTAGCTGACGGTCAGTTTTGCAATCGGAAAATCAGAAATAAGTGATTTTGAAATCGTAATAAACGGAACACGTGTGGAGGTGAAAAGAAAGAAAGAAAGAAAGAAAGAAAGAAAGAAAAAGAAATAACAGATAATGTAAGAAAGAAATTGCAACACACACACACACACACACACACACACACACACACACACACACATATATATATATATATATATATATATATATGCACGTATAGGCAAGAGGGATAGACATTTACTGATTTGGGCGCTTCGAGTGGTGTAATGATTTACAAACTAGACAAGCAAATCTTCACGAGTGAGTTCGTGTCTCATTGGGTGCTCCATTCATATGGCCTTGTGCTAAATCTAAGTAAAAAGCTTTGTAAATTACTATACATATACTGATTAGGTTTTTTCAGGTGTGTATATATGTATATATGTAAACATCAAACATTTTACTCAAGATAAAACGAAGAGTATTTTTTTTATCAATAAGAAAAGAGATTTGTTTGCCAAGAAAAGAAAGATAGAAAAAAAAAAAAAAATGAATTTGTCGGGAATGGATATGGAAAACAAAAGCTGAAAGTTATTTTTGAATAGTTAAAAAAAAAAAAAGACAATAAAAAAAAAAAAGAAAAAAAAAAAGAAGGAATGAGAGAAAAAAAGAGCTTGAGCAAAAAATGAAAGGTGAAAAAGTTGATAAGAATCAATCAATGTATAATAGTAAAAATAGTTACAAGAGTTGGCTTCAAAAATCAACGCAATAAATGAAAAAGCCAAAACAAACACCCCCCCAAAAAACAAAACAAAACAAAAAACAAAAAACACAAAGAGAAAAAAGTCACTCGATTATAGGGATAATATTTATATAAAACAAGTTGCAGGTTTTAAAATTTCAATCTTTTAAATTTTTTTTTCAGTACCACTTAAAATAAAAAAAAAAACCCAAACAAAAACAAAAATCAAAACACCCCCCTCTCTCTTTCTCTCTCTCTCTCTCTCTCTCTCTATATATATATATATATATATATATATATATATATATATATATATATATATATATATATAAAAATGAGAGCATTTTAAAACAGACGAAAATATTGCAGATAAAAAGATACTTATGTAGTTCGGAAAATAAAAGTTTTGGGAAGAAAGAAAATGGATTAGAAAAAAAAATTGATAATTAGCAAACATGATTGAGTAATATAAAGGAAATAATAATAATAATAATAAGTTAAAACTGACGTGAAAAACTTAAAGAGTAAATAATAATAATAATAATAATAATAATAATAATAATAATAATAACAACAACAACAGTAATGATAATAAATACAATAAAAAACAAACAAAAAACAAAATAAAAAAATAAAAAAAAACAACAACAAATAAAAAACAAAACAAAAAAACAACGGTCACAATCGTAAAAGAATTTGATAAACTTTCAGGATACAACTTGTAATAGCAATGAGAATAATATGGCTTCTTAACCCAGCCAGTATTCCAGTTATTTTAAGAATGATAAGAATGATTTAGAAGAATTAAGAAAATCTCAGGAAATCCCTCTATCGGAACTAAAAGACTTCATACGAATGAGAACTGTTCTTATACTTCGAAAAACTCTCGACTTAATATATTCAATAACCTCTTAAAAAAACTAAACATCAACAACAACAATACCCCCCCACCAAAAACAAAAACAAAAAACAAAAAAAAAAAACAGCAACAAAGAAAAAGGAAACAAAAGCAAAACAAAAAACCCAACAAAAAACAAAAAACGAAACAAAACAAACCTTCGTTTACTTTAAGTGAAAGACTGTATCAAACGGCAAATCAAATCGAATCAAATCAATTCAGAGAAAAAGAAGAAGAAATAATAATAATAATAATAATAATACCACCCGTTACGTTGGTAGAAAGTAGGAGGTGTTCTAACTGGTGTACCAGCCATCGTCATCCTGCTAGTTCAAGCGTCCATTTAACCAACCGGCCCGACAGCTACACAGAGAGACAGTTCAATCAAGGAGACTTTAACAGACGCTATGGAGAAGCTCTTCCGAGTACCATCTTGTTCTCGCAGCTCTACATGCACCTTAGAGTTGATCTTCTTTCTATACAAAGTGGGTGAGTCGCTGCTCGATGCCACCATCCGGCCCTACATCATTCAAGCGACCTGTCTGAACGTCGTGCCTTTCTCGAATGAGACGGTATGCGAAGAGATAGGCTATTATCCGGAGGTTGAGGATCTAGTCCAGCCGGCGGCAGCTTTCTACATCATGCTTCACCGTATCACACTCTACGCCCCGGCCATTGTTCTCGGACTGTTCTTCGGTGCCTGGAGCGACAAATTCGGTCGCAAGATTCCCATCATTTTTCCCAGCATGGGCAGCGTTATCGGAGTGGTCTTCTACATAGGCAGCATGATGGAAAGACAATGGAATATATTGTTGATAATCGTCGGCGGGGTTTTCCAAGGGGCCCTCGGCAAAAGCTCTGTGGTCACTATGGCGGTTCATAGTTACGCCGCTGATATCACCGCAAAAGAGCAACGGACGAAGAAGATGGGCAAAATCTTATCTATGAATTTCTTTGGGCTGTTTGCTGGGTCGCTTCTGTCCGGCGTCCTAGTCGACTGGGTCGGCGTTGAAGTTTTATTTTGCATAGTTTCGTTATTTCACGCGACCGCCATATTAACAACGGTGTTCTTCCTGGCCGAAACGGTACATTATGTGAAAGAAACTAAGAAGGAAACTTTTGAATGTTCATCTTTCTTTAACTTGGCCAACGTGAAGGATTCCTTGATGGTAATATTTCGAAAACGCGAAGACGGTGCCCGTTCTATTGTAATAACAATCTTCTTAATTTCCATTCTTCAAATCACTTGCAAAACGGGCGAAATGGATACAACGGTGTTATTTGTTCAGCATCGCCCTCTTAGCTGGTCAAAATCTGGATACGGCTATTTACTCTCAATCGATTATGCAGTGATGGGTGTCTGTCTCTTTTTCGTTTTGCCGCTATTGTCAAACGTATTAAAAATATCGGACACAACTATCATTATGGCGGCTATATTTTGTAAAGTAGCACGGTTAGTCTGGGCCGCTTTCCTCAATAAAAGCTGGATGATGTACGTCTCTATTGGCCTTGGAGCCATGGGAGGGTTAATGATATCAGCTCTGCGTTCCTTGCTGAGCAAAACAGTGGCCGAACACGAAATCGGCAAAACTTTTTCTCTTCTGGGGTGTGGTGAAACAGCCTCGAAACTTCTTGGGACGGCGATTTTTACGAATATCTACAGCGCCACAGCCAAAATCATGCCCGGCATGGTGTATTTAATAGAGGCAGCTGTTTTCTTTCTCACACTTCTTATGATGATCTGGGTTACTTTTAAACTAAAACGAGTTCTCAATTATCGTCTGCTAGACGATTCGTCACCCAAAAAAAACTACAGTAGCCAGGACTCACCGGACATACCGATCTCTTCAAAGTCAATATTTGAACCCGATACGAAATCAGGTAAGTTAATGCATATAGGTTTTCTTTTTTTCTATTTTTTTTCTCGTTTTTCGTTTCATATTCATTTGCGTCTCATCATTTCGTGAAAAAAAAAAATCACGGAACAAAATAACGAGTGGGAAATAAATAGAAAACTTAAAGGGAATGAAGACAAAGTAGGCAATATATGATTTCGAAGTCTTTTATATATACAACGCATGGATGAAATCTATCTATCTATCTATCTATCTATCTATCTATCTATCTAAATAACCCTATTTACATCCAGTCTCTTTTTTTCTTTTTTTTATTCCTTTCTATTTATCTATCTATCTATATATCTATCTATCAGAATAATCTAGTTTGTATTCTATTTCTTTTTTCAAAAAAAACTTTTTCTCTATCGAAGTAATTTAGTTTACATTCGGACTTACCCGCCCTTATCTATCTATCTATCTATCTATCTATCTATCTAAATAACCCTATTTACATTCAGTCTCTTTTTTATTTTTTTTTATTTCTATCTATCTATCTATCTATCTATATATCTATCTATCTATCAGAATAATCCAGTTTCGATTATATTTCTTTCTTTTTTAAAACTTTTTCTCTATCGAAGTAATTTAGTTTACATTCGGACTCACCCGCTCCTTATCTATCTATCTATCTATCTATCTATCTATCTATCTTTCAAAATAAGTCAGTTCACATTCACTTTCTTTCTTTCTTAGTACCTACTTATCTATATTAGTTTGTCCACATATAGGAAGCTACCTTTTACTTTTTCTAATTTTATTATCTGTTACCGTGGGCATAATTCGGTAGATGCACTTTTGTTGTGACTAAATATTTGCAACGAGTCTTTGTTGGCTGGTAGGCGTGATGCGAAATCGGAGGACACACCTCCATTCTTTGTTGATTATTAGCATTCATTCATTCTCTCTTTCCTCCCACTCAACACCTGCTTATCTTACACTTGTTCATGTACAACTGGACACTTATAAGTGTAGGTATTATGATCTATCTATCTATCTATCTATCTATCTATCTATCTATCTTTCTATCTATCTATCTATCTATCTCAGACTCTTCATTATCTATCTATCTATCTATCTATCTATCTATCTATCTATCTAATCCTACTAATTACACACACACACACACACACACACACACACACACACACACACACACACACACACACACACTCAAGCTAATAATCATAAATGCAGTTAAATATCGTCAAACAATATACTAATGTGTTTGATTGGTTTCTTGGATTAATGGCATATCAACCTTCATTGGTTATTTAATGCCAAATCCATCCTTGTAGAAGAACAGTAGTGGTCCTATTTAACCAAGAGCTGGAAGGATAAAGGGGTTCACATATTTCTCTTGAGTATTAGTCCGAAAGTGAACGTAGTAGCGCGACAAGAGTTCGAACTCACTTCTACGATGTCGCAGTCAGGCACGTTAGCCACTACACCATGGGGACAACCCTTTAGGTGTTGGTGTATATGTAGGTATGTTATAATGTAACACACTTTTTCTTTCTTTCTCTCTCTCTCTATCATATTCACAAACGTGCACGCGCGTGCGCACGCACACACACACACACACACACACACACACACACACACACACACACACGTATATATATATATATATATATATATATATATATATATATATATATATATATACCTACCCAACACAATAATGAAAATAGTTCTTGATATTTATCCAACCTTCCACAAGGTCGTTTTATTGTTGGGTGGTGAACGCTCGAAAGACTGATTCACGGCCGTCACAAAAAAATGCTTGATCCTGTCGGCATTTCCAATTTTTGTGGCGCCTCAAGCGGCAAGTGATGAACTCAACCAAGCAGGTATTGCCTTGGTGGGGGTGGAATGGGGGCAAGAAGTCACTCCTCCATTGACACCAGGTGGTTAGCACAATAAGTGATCTCAGAAAAACCTAAGATTAATGAAAATAGCATTAATAATATTTGACGAGAGGAGATAATTCCCCGAGTTGTAATTTACTAAGCACCAGCGATAAGGTCAGAAGTGTAGGGTACCCAATGAGAATCGAACTCACTAGCTTGTTAATCATTACATTACATGAGGTCATTCCACAATTCAGTTCCCCAGTGGAGTTACTTTGGTTTGGTTTGGTTGGATTTTATGGCATACCAACTATAGTTGGTTATTTAATGCCAAATCATTTTTATAGATGTACATTAAATATATATCATTTAGTTTGGTTGGATTTTATGGCATATCAACCATTGTAGGTTATTTAATGCCAAATCCTTTTTATCCATATATATTAAATATATGATTTCTAAGCACATTTTGTTGATAACATTTTTTCACATAATTAAATGGTTTCACTTATTTCTATCTAATACGAATAATTCTATTTACTATTAATTATTTGTTTGCACACAGTTTAATGTTTTCAAGTATGGCTCTGTATCATTAACATTCAATTAAACATCAGTCATTTGTTTACACACAGTTAAATGCAAAAATAGTTCTATTTCAAACAATTCAGTTTAGTATAAGTACACAGTTTAGTTCTATTTGACCCATAGATAGGACTCAACTAGGTTCTTCCACTCCAGGCCAGAGTGGACCTGGGAGCGATGACAATGAAAGGGTACTCCGCATTCCCCAATGCTCCAGCATTACTGGAGCCCCACCATCAGATTGTTTAGTGTCATATACAGGACACTCGTTGGGGGAGGGTCTTACCCCTCTGCAGAGATGCAATCGGTGTATTCTATAGGCCCAGTTGACTTGGCCCCCTGTGGTGTTAGCTGGTTTTTCACTCAATCTCCTATTTTCGTGGTCTTGTGCCAGGCTAAACACATCTTAATAAATAACAGTAAAGTTTAAGTATAGCTAGCCGAATTCTATTATTTAATTATATAATAATATAAATTAATTTAATTATATTATAATATAAAGAACATATAAATAAAATACAAAATTCAGCTCTACGGTATAGCCCATAAATAAATACATCCTTACCTATTTTATCATTTCTAATGACATATACAATAAAAACGAATATCATTAGGCATTATCTATAACCAAGCTCTGCAGTATTGAAAATCTATTGACAAAAATATGTAGACGTCTAAAAATATGGATACACTCCTCGCATAGTTGAGCAATTTTATTTTTGGTAAGTGTATTCCGGTGCTGTAAGGCTGGGAAATAAATAATATTTCACAAAATCCGTTTTTCTTGTATAATGTTTTATTGGAAATGAGAAAATGCTGATGTCTTTGATTTAGAAGAAAAAATTTTTTTTATGAATTTTTAAGGGAAATCAAATTATGAGCCCCTGAAGGACAATGCTGATTTTAACCTAGGTACAGTATGAATACGGGGTCTGAATACCGTTGATATACCCCTTATTTTGGAACCTGTCCACCTAATGATCTCTGAGATCATTTGGA